>JAHWFP010213332.1:0-39665 GCA_023313725.1 Lithobius niger
CAAGAAAAACTCGCCCTCCAATGGCACAAATCCCTCCAGGTGACAACAGCGCTAGCTAATAAAGATCAGTGGTCATGCGCGCGATTTTCAAAAACAAACAACGACCGATCCGATGCAGTAGAGTGTCCAGTATGCAGGAAGCCAGATGAAGATAGTCGGCGTTTGAACACATAACAGGTGTTTAATTGACTATCGAAAATTTGCAACAACGTCAATTAGTTGTAGTCATTATTGAAGTCGAGTATTTTTATAAATCATGAGCTACAAACTGAAACTGGAGAAACTTGAAACGGTCTCTGTAGTTGTTGAAAAACTATTCATCTGTTGTAAAGTCTGTCCATTTGTCTTCTTCAGTCATTTAAATCTTGATGTGGAGTTGGGCGTACTACATTGCATTGCTTCGGATTGGAATTTGGACTACCGCCGCTAAATTCAAATTCAAAGTACTGTAGTACAACGTAGTGCACCCAAATTCACCTAGATTTAAGTGCCTGAAGAAGACAAAATGCACAGAGTTTACAACAGGTGAATGGTTTGTCTAAATTTAGTTAATGTTTCTCTAGTTTGAGATACTAGCATTTTTTGTGTGTGACGTTCTGAATTGTAAATACCAATATTTCGGCCATTTTACTTTGGCGTGGAACAAAAATTACTTGCAGAGCGATTTATATTTTGCCAAAACAGTTCAGGTCACTCAGTTTAAACTAGCAAATTTTTCTATGATTCTTGAGTGATTCAACCAGAGGAACAGTTTTCCAATGGTCTAAATCCTGGGAGCTCCTTTTTTCTTTCAGAATAAGGCAAAATGTGGAGAGTTACTACAGTTTTTTGTTTACTGATTTGAAGGCTGCACCGGTACCATCTGATACTGATACCTATCCAGTTTTAAAATTTTGCCGATACCCATCTACAAAATTTAATTCCCAATTTTTTATCGACAGTGTAGTTTCCTTGAAAAGTTAAGTAATTATTAAGATGAAAAAACATTAATGCTAACCAATAGTTAAAAGATAGCTAGGAAAATACTCAGCGATTTCCTGAGTAAAATTCCACGAACCGCTTGTCATTATCTTCAACGGTTCCAAAGTTATCGATATTTCAGCAAAAGATACCGATCTGATCCAGTATCAGCACAGTCTACTGATAGGCTACAGTCTTAACTGATTTTTTTGTTGAACCTCTGGTCAATGCCGTAAATCTGGAATATCTACCATTTCTGTGTTAAACCACCGAGTGTTAAAATACAGACTCTTCGCCTTTAGTAGATCAACTTTTTCTATTACACGTATAATGGGGCCATCAGGATTATACAGACATCTGCAGTTTCTTGGGAATTAAGTCACTTGACTAACAGGTGCGGATTCAGAGGGTGCGGTGGGAGCAACCCTTCCCAATGTCGGTTGCCACTCGCCATTTAGCGAGTGGAAATGAACAGTTGGCGACTTGGAATATAGCCTTACTCGCCAAAATGGCGACTAGCTGCAGAACATGCCACTAAAAAAGGGGTATCTCTGGAACCGTACAAGTTAGAGACGAACGGTTTACAGCGTTATGCTTAGATTTATAAGGGCTATATATAACTGGATTTTCTGTATTAATACTGGAGTTTAAGAAAATTCCACAATTTTGTTAATGCATAATTAGAGAAACCTTTCATCATACAAGATGTATTAGGTATGTGGCGAGTAGAAATTGTGAAATGGCGAGTGCTTTGTAAGGTCTACTGGCCAAGTGGCGACTGCTACTAGATTGACATTCGGAAGGGTTGGGTGGGAGCACTCACCTGCCTAAATTAAATTCTTTAATAAACTGATTCATTCCCCCCAAACTCGTAATGCTTATTAAAAGTTGTGACTTCACTGACACTGAATCGTAGTAATACAGTTCAATACAACATAATTATTATGTTAATGGTTCTGTAAATAGAATATTTTGAGTTACAATAGCAAAAAACAGAAAAAAAGCTCAAAGAGAAATCTGTCCATGTGCTTTCCTGACCCTCAAAATCTCTGTAAACTGAAGCATATTTGTTATGTTTCGCGTTTAATTTTTCTCATGAACAGAAACTCAAAAGTTCTTAACGGGTCAGATAAAAAAAAAAATGTCTTGCAGAAGTCTCTGAATGCTCCAGAAATCGTAAAATTCAAGTCGCCTTCAAGGGTGACCTTCCTTCCACCTTATTAAAATCTGGATTTGGAACCGATATCGACTAATTGTATTCATGACCCTTATCTGAATTGAATTGGCGTACTAAAATTTCACCCTGGATTTGCTACTGCAGACTCTCGAAATATTACTAGGCCCATAGTCAATGAATGCTTAATACCGTGTATTGTACCAATAAATACTGAAATTTTTCATAATATTATCAAGGCTAAGTCATTGGTGCCAGTTATGCTACCATTAGGGATCGACCGAATCTACTTTTACCAAATCTGATTCGGATCCGGATAATTTACAAGATTTGGTGAATCGGATCCGGATCCTAACTGAATCCAAAATCAAACCTTTGTTGGACTGCTTCAGCCCTTTCCAATTTTTACAGACTAAATTTTCTCTCTAGCTGAGTTAAGTTTCAAGACTTTACTAGAGATTTTCACAACTTGTTCATTGGTTTTTCCCTTATAACTTCTGAACAGTTTATGCTAGCCATTTGAAATTAGCTCCATTGGAAAGCTGGTGAAAAAACGCTTCAAATGGTATGTTGGAATGTCGAAAACGGCCAAAAATTAGCGAAGTTATTGAAAAATCGCCCAGACATTCAAAATTTTGCCGAATCCGAATCGAATCCGAACCCTAAAGATCCGGCTTCAGATCCGGTTCGGATTCGGTCGATCCCTAGCTACCATTGTATTACACCATCTTGCCTCACCCACCCCCACACACTAAAGACCTGCCCTGTTTACATCCAGCGCGCTTAGATTTCAAAGGAAAAGATACTACTCGCCTAATATCTTCGCAAATTTTCGGCAGTCCACTTTTTCTGTCTTCGTCTGGCTACTACAATACTGCTCATGCCCCTGCCTAGACTTCAGGACCGATTCTGATTGTGAGTACGGGTTCTTTGTGTCAAAGCCACCATCTTGATTTACTGATACGGAACACCTTTCAAAAATGGTGTTTAAATTACATTAAAGCAATTTTTTCTAAATTTACTTGTTAAATTATCAAATATAAAAATAAATATTCCATTTCTTCTAAAGTTATTACACAAAGGTAGTAGAATATCCTATTTTATAAAAATAAAAACATTAACTTGCCTAATTCGTTAGTATTATTTTATATTGATTAAGGTGGTGCTACAGTGTTGATATTGTTCCCGTACGGAACCGTTTTGTTGGCATTGGCTTCACAATTTGAATTATGGTGTCAATCACCGCTACTAGGCTTATCTCCTCAATATAGTAAATAATGCAGAACAGGTATAACCATGCCACAAAAGTTTCGTATTGACTCGTAGAGTATTCTGAGCCAATCAATACTAGTGCCAAGGTAACTTTCTTTACTATTAATACTGCCAGGTGTAAGTTGCAAGGTTAATTTTTTTTTGTAAGTATGCCCAATAAGAAGAAAGAATTATTGAATATTTTATGTTTTCAGGTTTAATTATCGAGCAACTCATTACATGGTTCAACATGGATTTTACAATTTTCTTAACTGGTTTGATGAGAGAGCATGGTATCCTTTGGGAAGGATCGTAGGAGGAACAGTAAGTCGAGTTTATGAATCATCTTTTTTATATCTATTGAACTTAACATCAGGACTTTTAAATTTATTTCATGGTGACTGCAGTTTGTGTGACATTGGGTGGTCTGCAAAAAAATGCACAACCTGAAATTTTTTGTAAAAAAAAAAAAAATTGCAAGTAGGCACCACTTTTCTGGAACTAAATTTCAATTCGGATTCTGAAAAAGTCAGTAAGCTTCAAAAGGTTTGAAAAAGAAATTAGAAAACAATTTTAACTATTGTTCGGTGTAGCCAAGCTGGACATGGATTCACTGAACGAAAGTTGAAATTTTTCTTCAGCTTTTTTTGGGGGGAAAATTTCAAAAACTAGGATCCTCTTTTGTGGAAGCAAGATTGATTCTGGATTTATAAAATTGGTCCTTATTTTCATATTTTCACTTTTTTTCAAAGTATAGAAAATATGTTGGACTTGAAAAAATTTTAAGTTGCGAGTTGTTTAGTGGACCACCTTGTATAAAATTGGTGGTCTGACGTTCACTTTTCTGGATCATCATTGAATGGTTACTATGCTGCTTTTCGTTAACCACTAAGCTCGCAAAAAAAAGTTAACCATCGTGTACTGTGAATTTTGAAAGCACATTTTTACAAATAACACTTAAATAATTAAATTCAAAAAAGGAAATGCTCCATCGTATTTTGCGAATTTTTGATAGGCTGTTGACGAAAAGATGTAAAATTTTCAGTCCTCCTATCTTCTCCCACAATAAGTGCTTCTTTCTGTTTACATCATTGTTATGCTCTTGCTATCTTCGTTAGCAGGCAAACTGTGTTGTCATCTGCTAACGTAGATAGCAACAACAGCCTATTGAAAATTCGCAAAATACGATGGAGTAGTTCCTTTTTTGAATTTAAGCGTTACTTGAAACATTGTTAGAACTACTGTGAAAATTAGAATTAACAGTCAAATGACTTATTTCCTCCATATTCGCTCAATTTCACAAAGAAGACACTCACACTGTCTTGCTAATTTTCAGCAGTACCCCTACTGTCTTCATCAGGCTCTCCAGAGTTCATATTAGATCTCTGGCCACATCCTTGCTTGTTGTCAGTTGCGGATTTGAATTTGACAGTTATCACAGCCTCCAGTATTTCCAAGGCATGGCATACATCGTGGCCACCCATACTTGCAAGGCATAGGGCCAATATGGCCTCTGTTTATTCTCCACTTGTGAGCCAACCGCTCTCCTAAGTCTTTTCCTACAAGTGTCCCACCTTGGGGTGTGATGGACCCTGGATGTTCATAAGGGGAATCCCATTTCTTCTTTTCATGGTGTTGGATGGCTATAGATTCGCGGCAACGAAAATGATTGTCCCGTGCTGAATTAGAACTGATAAGCATTTCTTTCCCAACCAATCTCATGCTGTGTGGCAGTACAATGGGCTGCAATGACGTAATCTTCTGCCTCATCCCTAACGTTGCCCATGTGCTGGCCTAGCTGAGTCTTCACACCTTTCCTCGTTTCACCCGCATACATGGCACCACATCCATTGCACGGCACTGTATACACTCCTTCTCGGGTATTCAACACACTCTTCATAGCCTCTTCATCCCTAGCTTTTTGAGTCACTTGTCGACTTGTCACTTGAGCTTTCGTCTTCTTACTTCCTATACGCTTCTTTTTTCTCGTTCGACTCTTTTCACTAGAATGTCCTAAAAGGGCAAGCATTCCATGCGCTTCTTCCTCTACCGTGAAGCTAAGAGCTCTCCGCCATTTGTTGACTTTTTCCAGTACCATTCCAAGGGTACTCCTTTTCAGCACTGCGAAGGTGTCGTCCACAAAACTCTTCCACATCCTCACACTTAGCCCTGCCGCCAGTATCATCTCGTCTAAGTGTTGCAAAATCATTTCAACTGTTATTAGCGAACTGGAGTACCCCATGGGGGCCCCCTTTTCTTGCCAATACGTCTTCTCACCAAACTCTCAGAAGTGCACTATAATACTTAAAAGTCTTCCCTCGGAATGTGAAATCCAGGCAACTGAGAACAAGCAAGTATGTGCCCAGAGACCTAATATGAACTTTGGAGGGCCTGATGAAGACAGTCTGGATATTGTTGAAAATTAGCAAGACAGTGTGAGTGTCTTCTTTGTGAAATTCAGCGAATGTGGCAGAAATAAACCATTTGACTGTTAAGCGTTACTTGTAAAATCTGAACTAAGCTCACAGCATGGAAACATGAAGGGTAGCAAATTCTTCCTTAATAGAGGCAGCAAAAATGGTCCGTTAATTGCTGAAAAACTGTCACAATCCAAAGCAACAACTATTTTTTTTCCTAACCCTTTAAGGGATGCGTGGACTTCATGCCTTTTTTTTTTTTAACTATGTCAGTTGGGTTGGTTGCGGGATTCGAACCGCCATTCACTTGGTTTGTAGACGAGGACGCCGACCACTGGGCTGTTGCTGATCGCTTTGCTCGTGGGCCCCTCACAAAGCTCACGATGTGACACTTGACCTAGTTTCTATACCATTTTATACCACACAGTCCTTCAAAGGGTTAAACCGGTTGTTAATGTTATTGTTAGTCTGACTGTGTTGTATCACAGCCTTTCAGTCAGTTTAGGATCACTGCCTTCTGATCAACTTATAAATAGTTGTCATTACCAAGAAATTGGACAATAGTATGTTCACTAAATCCCATATGACTTAGTCGTCACAACTAAATACTTGGGTCTAGAGACTTTAATCCAAAGTACAACATTTACCCTCTGAATCTGGCTGAAACTGGCATTAAGACAGATTTTGTAACCCTCAACAAATGTATAGGCTACTGAAGTTTCTTACTATCTGTAAAATAGTAACCTCTAGTATGTGCTAAAATCGTTTTCTATTTGCTTTTCTACCCGATTTTTTAAACCCCTTAAAAGTTTAAAACACCTGCAACACTTGCAATGCAATGAGGTTAGCTTATCTGCCACTTGGTGCGCAACAATCGTTGCCTCCAACAAGCCAGCGCCAGCCCAACAATGACACTTCGTTTTCGGGTATGGGACAAGGCAGACGTGTGTAATGTTTGCTCTGTTCTTTTTTGCTTTTCGCCAGGGAATCCGGCGTTTCGTGTTCCTTGCCCGAGATTTCATTTTGTTCGTCCTCCACTTCTCTAGCGGGTTGGGGGGGGGGAATGTTTCGTCCCCATGTGGACAACTGGGAGGTCATCACCGACGGCGTGCTCACTCTGTCCGCTGTAGGCAGAGAACATTCGCCGTTTTTTGTGTCTGAACGACCGCTTACTCCAGCCTCTGAAAGCTGAACCGACATCTGGAGAAGCAGCACTTTAAAGATGGAGACGATTCGGTCGGTCAGAAAAGCGATGCAGCCAATCGTTGTTACAATTGCCATCTATTTCGAGGATGCATGCATGCATGCATGCATGGTCCGTTGCACCAGGGGATTCGGCATCTGTTTCGCTTTTTTGTAGGAGGTCAATCGTACCAGTTTCGTGTCCTACCTTTTGGGATTGCAACCGGATCTCATGTCTTCACGGAAGTGCTTTGCCTGGGTTGGGGGTTTCTACATTGTTTGGACATTGTAGCCCATGCCTATTTCAGCATTTGGTTGCTCCGCCATCAGTCGGAGGAAGTACTCAGGTGGCAATTGGCCACGTGTCTTCAAGGTTCTGGGTCTAGGCGTTCAGTCGGAAATGCCCAGGCTGGTGCCGTGCAGGCAGTTTGTGTTCCGCGGCGCTCAGTTCGATACGGTCGAGTTCACGGGTTGGCCATCGCAGGAACAGGTAGAGAGGTTACTGGATCGGATGGAAAGGCTGCAGCTAGCCACCGAGATTACGTCAGTGGACCTGGTGTCAGTAACAGGTGTCGTCGATTCCTGCGCTGAGCTGGTTCCTTTCGGGGAATGGAAGGTCAGGTCGATGCATTTGTTCAGGAACCATGAGTGATAACCTCGTCGTCCTGGTGGGATGTGTTTTCTCTGGACAGTTTACAGTTCTGTGGTAGGGTGATCCCTTCAACACCTGCCGGGGAGTGCCCATTCAGGACCCAACGCCGTTTGGACTTCTCTTCACGGACGCATCCTCCACAAGCTGGGGGGCGTACTTCGAGGGTCTCATGACGGCGGGAGTGGGGTCAGATGAGGAATGCCAGTTACACATCAAGGTTCTGGGGAAGCGAGCAAAACGTCTGGCGGTGCAGGTCAAGGAAGGAGTTTGCGTTGGAAGACGGTGATAGGCGGGGATGGCTATGATGCACAACACAACGGCGGTGGCTCACGTCATGATAGGAGGAGGGACTTGTTCTTGGTTGATGATGGAAGAGACCTACCTGCTGTTTCGACTGCGCGAAGCCCTGCATCTCAACCTGCGTCTGCATCATGTAGCAGGGAAGCTCCATAATCTAGCAGACGAGTTGTCACGTCAGAGAACTCACACAACGGAATGAAGATTCGATCCCAGCCTGTGCCAGAGCTCGTTATTGACGGGGGGGAAGCCTGGGTGGGCCTGTTTGCGGCATGCTACAACTGCCAACTCCCGCACTTTGTCTCGCCGTTTCCGGACTCGACAATGTGGGCCACGGACGCTCTCTCCATCGACTGAGCAGGCCTGTCAGCTACCTGTTTCCCCCCGTTCGCGCTTCTGCTGGCGTCTTGGAACAATCTTCGCAAGTTCCCGGGAGAATACATTTTGGTGGCACCACTCTGACCAGCTGCATCATGGTTTCCTTACTTAGTGGAACTGTCGAAGGAGGACCCACTTCCTCTACTCCTCTCGGACTCCATCCTCACCCAGCACTGAGGTGTAGCGACCCACCCTTGTCCCAAGTTCACGGGTGGAGACTGTGGTAAGGAATTTGGAACGTGAGGGTTTTACCACTGAGGCCTCGGAGGGGATGTAGGGTTGCCGCCATTCTTCGACAAGGAAGAACAGTGAGGCCAGGTGGAAGGTTTGGCGTTTCTGGTGCCAGAAGAAGGGATGTGATCCAACGGACCCTACAGAAGCCGCTTTGTCGTCCCACTTGAAAAAACCTTTCGGAGCGGCTGTTGGGTTGCTTGCGTTCTTCGACGAGGAAAAACTACGACGCCCGGTCGAAAATTTGGTTTTTTCTGGTGCCGGAAAGTGGAAATTGATCCGACGGGCCCGACCGAAGCCGCTTTGTCGTCTTTTCTGGAAGAACGATTTGTCAAAGGCTTGTCCCCGACGGCCATTAAGGGGTAACATTCGGCCATCAACTCCGTCTTGTCGGCATTGGGAAGGAAGAAGCTGGTGACCAGTGAACGTGTATCACGGCTGGTTCGGGCCTTTGTGAATGCACGACCAAGGATCAAGCAATTGTTTCCCAGATGGAACTTACCGTTGGTGTTGGCTAGTTTGGAATTGGCACCTTACGAACCTCTTTGTTCGGCTTCGCTGCTCCTGCTATCGCAGTAGACCCTATTCTTGGTAGCTCTGGCTTCGGCAGCTCGGCAGAGCGAGCTGGCTGCTCTGGTGAGAGATGGCCAGTGAACATGTTTCACGCCAGGTCCGGGCGTTTATGAATGCAACACTGAGGCCTAACAGGTGTTCCCCAAATGGAGCTTGCCCTTGGTGTTGGCTGGTCTGGAGTTGGCGCCTTACGGACCTCTTTGCTCAGCTCCGTTGCTTCGACTGTCACAGAGGACCCTTTTTCTTGGTGGCTCTGGCTTCAGCGGCTCGGCTGAGCGAGCTAGCTGCTCTGGTGAGAGATGGTAAGAACATCCATCCTTCCTTCCTTCCTTGACTTCCTTGTGAAGAATCAAACACCAGATGTGGCCCCCATGCCTTTGGTGATTAAGGCATTGAAGACAGTGGTTGATCTAGGGGGTACGGAGTGGACCCAAGGCTCGGTCCGGGCTCTCCACCTTTCTTAGGACCAATTTGACGGAGCAGTCTGGACGTTCGGGACGAGCAGGATCTACACTCACTCCACAGTTTTTGCAATGGGATCGAGCTTCTGGAGGTGTCCTTCCCTTACTGTCATCAGCGAAGATAGGGAAATGGATTTGTAAGGTCATCACGCGAGTGTATGAGCACGGACTGGACCATCTGGACATCCCTGCGAATGTGAGGGGCCCATGCGTTGAGGGTTTTGGCTGCGTCTTGGGCCTTCGCATCTGGCACCCGCTTAATGATGTGGTAGCTGCCAGCTCTTGGACCAACAGGAACACTTTCATCGCCCATTATCTTTGTGATACAGATACGGCGAGTGGGAGTGGTCTGGAGCATCCCCAAGTGGCGGCTAGAAGCGTTGTTGGGGAGTGAGTGAAGTTTGTGTACACAGTGGAAAGGAGATGACACAACACAAGGAATGTTGTAGTGTCGTCATGCCCACTGGAACTTTCTCTAAATGGAAGAAAGAAGGTGGGCAAAAACAGTGAAGTTCAGGCGACACGTCACGAGGCAGTGTTTGGTGTTGCAATGGTGGAGGCTTCCTGTTAAAGTGCATACTGGAGAGTTTCCAACCTGAAACGAGGAGTGTTGAGGGGTTGGCCCACATGAACCCTTTCCTGGTGAAAAAGTTGTGAGGATATGCACCTTGTACACAGTGGACAGTACACAGTGGAAAGATGGACAGTTGTCATCACTGTTGCCCGGTGGCAATACCAGTGGTGGATCGCAGTCCATGGCTGAGGACCTCGCCCGAGACAAGTGCTGAGATGGGTAAAGGTTTGTTGCTGGCAGTGTTTAATCTGTGATGTGTACTGTATTGTTGGTGTGGAGTGCAATGCAACGAGAGTTAGCAGGGTTTGTGCTGTCCCACCGGCCTATTGGACAAATTCAGCACATACTAGAGGTTAGTATTTTACAGATACTAAGAAACGACAATTTTAACTTGATTAAAATTAGTTTTTACTATCCTAAAATACTTACCTCTAGTAGGACCCGCCCAGCCTCCCCGCTTCGCCGAACCCTGGAAAAGTTGAGTAGTGGGTTCCGGAAAACGAAGTGTCATTGTTGGGCTGGCGCTGGCTTGTTGGAGGCAACGATTGTTGCGCACCAAGTGGCAGATAGGCTAACCTCATTGCATTGCAAGTGTTGCAGGTGTTTTAAACTTTTAAGGGGTTTAAAAAATCGGGTAGAAAAGCAAATCGAAAACGATTTTAGCACATACTAGAGGTAAGTATTTTAGGATAGTAAAAACTAATTTTAATCAAGTTAAAATTGTCGTTTTTTGTTTGGTAAAAAAAATAAGCCTTCACCGGCGACTGAAAAATTGCCTATTAACCGCCCAGCAGCTGTTAAAATAATTATTTCGATAAAAAAAATGGGGGTGGGCCATAACAAAGTTATAATTTGAATCGTAACTTCTATCCAGGGAGGGTGTTTAGGCCTAACTCCATTGCGGAAAATGCGATCATTCACGTGTACACGTGATCGGGGTTCGGTCTAACACTAACGCAATGCCCTTATTCTCATTTGTTCCGGAATTTAGTCTATTTTTACTAGTTTATGTAGTTTGTTTAATGTATGAAGCTTTTAGTTAATTTTGGTGCAGAAAAAAAAACGATTTAAGGGGATGAAACATTGATTTCCTTGAAAGTATGAAGCTTTTAGTCAATTTCTAGCAAAAAAAATTATGATCTAAAGTGCTTATTTCCCCCTTCCCACCCCTGGAGGGGGGGCATCTGTTAGTTACTACTTAGTTTCATGATTTCTGACCTTAAAGCATGGGGGGGGGGGGGGTAGTTTTACAAGGTTGTTAATAAACGATTTGTGGTATTAAAAACATAAAAATAAGAAGCTATTTGCCCACGTCATTTATTTTAAGTACCAGTACCATACCTGAGAACAATTTAATTAACTTACAGCAGCCTAACGCTTAGACGTTTTTTGTAAGTCAAAGTTTTTGAACAAATTGTTTAAATATGGACCTCGCTTCTGAATCGTAAATTCAATTTTGTTTATGAAAAAGAAATTTAAAATTTCAACTCTTGTTTGGTGTAACCAAGTTGCAACAGAATTGCAAAGTTTTCCCTCTTCAACGTCTCCTTTGTCCCCCCACAAAATTCAGAATTGATCAGCCTGTTCTCGTATAATTCCGTTGAAAAATATCGCAAATATTACAGGACTCAGGAATTCTCATCAGCCTGGCTCTGGCATCCTGTTTTCCATCAAGAATTTATTTAACTGAGCATTATATACATTCAGTCACATGGCATTGTCTGGAATCTATTGGATAAAAGTAGCCTAATCAAACTAAGTTTAGAAATAGACTCATCAATTTCATTTACGTAGCCCCCCCCCCCGTTTAAAAAAAATACACATAAAAAATAATCACCTAGTAGTCTAATGAACTTTAAATTAAATTGTATTTTTCTGTTGGTTCTTAACCCTGGTTGTAGCATCAAAGGTAAACAAATTTGGCTCCACTTTTGTGCATTGTTTACAATTACAATTTTACCATTGTTGATCTTTAACTGATTATGACACTGCTTTGAGCCCTACAACACAAGGGCTGAATGAACAATTGTTATAAGCAGTAGCCTTTCGTTTGTGTACATCCAGTGTAGTGCTGGACAACAGGGTGTTGGTAGCTACAGACCAGCACGTTTAATACCCAAAGTAAAGTAAGAGGAAGAAAAAAATGGAAATTTTCGTGATTTGATGTGCGTGCAATCTTTAATTTAGTTATTTATTTAGTAAGAAAAAGGGAGTGGCACAGCATGTAATTCTTGATGCAGGTATTTATGAAAAAACAATGTTATTTTTTTTTTCACGGCCTTCATATCCCATATTTTAGTCTACTGGAATTGGCTGATAGTTTTTGATCTGACCTGTAGAAAACATATTTATTTAAAGCAACAGCATGTGCATTTGGGGCACACCCGTCCCTAAATGGTTAAACTAGAAGGTTTAGTGATTATCTCGGTTAAATAAATTGGGTTGTTGACGTTTGTGCGTTAAATGAGGGGTAATAGTGAGTGATACAAATTTAGGATTAAAGAAATACTAGACCTGGGATGGCGAACCTAGGTGGCACCTAGGGGCTTTTC
Source organism: Lithobius niger (assembly GCA_023313725.1). Taxonomy (NCBI): domain Eukaryota; kingdom Metazoa; phylum Arthropoda; class Chilopoda; order Lithobiomorpha; family Lithobiidae; genus Lithobius; species Lithobius niger. The sequence continues at coordinate 12,703 of JAHWFP010213332.1, forward strand.
TAGTGGCACGCGAGTCTTTTTTCGAAAAAATAGTGCACAATGATATATTTTTCCCTAAGAAAATAAACACACGTACAAGTTATTACAGCACGGTAGCTTTGACTTGCTTTCCTCCCCTTCTCTTTATGAACAATGGGAGCAGTACAATGCTGATTGTAAAGTGTGGCTTGAGTGAAATGCGAGATTCACGGGCATCGTCAGAACTGATTGCATGCGGTATATAGCATGTTCAATGATGAATAGTTAAAGAAATTGGACAAGACATAAACTTTTGTCAAATGTCTTCAATTATTCACCATTCTGCCTCCAACACTAAAACGGGCTGAAAAGAAAATACTGCAAAAAGCAGATCAACTAATATTTCATTGTTGGAATGAACTTCTTTACCACTTTGCTGCCATGAAAAAATTGGTGTTTGTATTAGACTCAAGCATGAACACTATCTATTCGACAATACGGAATCACCCACTGGAAGACAATAGCAAGGCATGCATCAAAATGAAGCTATACGAACCGCATACATACAATTTAGCATATATGAGAAAGAAGAACAGAAGTCGTTCGAATGCGGCACACTCTGCTTGTTTTGTAAGCTATTGTTTTATTGGCACTTATGTAAAGAAAGGTTCGCCATCCCTGTACTAGACTGTCGAGCATTGCATTAAAAAAAAACAACTTTGGCAATGGAATTAATGTTAGAGGCAGTTGACGTCAAGGGGCAATGCTTAGGACTTACAAATTGTTGCTGTTGTAGGACTTGCTTTAAGAACGATGCTTCATTAACTCGCAAGCGCTGGAGAAAATCCCTTTTGAACTGTGCAGCAAGTTGTCGTTTTTTTCCCCGCATTCCACAGCAGTCTGCTTGAGCTGCATAAGTGCCAGAAACAAAACGGCATCGTTCGGACTTCATTTCGGGTTTGGTTGGTGAGCAGATACCTTCGGCATTTCTGGCATTGACCCATGAAAGTTCAACGCTGTCATTCCCAGGGTCTTCTGGCTGACCTTCTGCCTTTAGAGAGTTTACAATTTTTTGCCTTCCTTTTTTCATTCCAAACAGTTTCAAACTGATATTATCGCCTGTAGTGAATTCATTGGTAGCCATGTTTGTTTACAAGGGGTCATGCATCGTGGGAAGGGTATGGCAGCACCCTGAGAAAGATGTTGTCACAACCTTGCATTGTATGGTGTTTTATTTTTTTGAATTTAACTGTCCAGGCAAGAGTCAGTTAAGTGTGGCTTCAGTCTGTTGGCAAAAAGTTCCGGTACCACTACACAGGGAAGATATGTGTTAGGCTTCATTTTTTTATAAGCAAAAAAAAAACTGTTAATCAAAATTTTGAATCTGCTGTAAGCCTACAAGTTTCATTTCACGTCGCAGTCTTGCTAATCAATTGTTTGGGTTAAGTCGAGCCCTGTCCGTCACTATTAAAACTCTTGGGATGATTTGCCGCCCATCGTCTTGACGAACCGCATGATGAACCCCAGCAGCTTCACATGGAGTCTTTTGCAAGCATCATCAATCTCCACTCTTTCTCCTTAGATAACGTTATTCAACATCGAGGAACTGTTGAATCTTCAAGTCAACCTGCCCTCGCATCCTTTCGTTTCCATACTATCACCGAACCATCGGCAATTCCCGCAACAATCCACCATTTCAGGACGTGAAACTTCATGGCGTTTCACACCCGGCAGCATCCGCTTCGTCGGCCGGCACGGCTCGCCGTTCACATGGGTGCCCCAGCTGGATGGTGCTTGTGACCACGGCCTCGTGCCGTGGCATCAAAGACATCTTATTTCTCCCACCTTGATTCATTGAAAACAACAACCTTCGCTCCGCCAGCACTGTCATGTTGACACGGTCGCCGTTCATGCTATCTCTAACCCGTCGTCATTGAACCCGTCAGTAGCTTGCCAGCTAAAACAGCTCAGCCTTCGCTTATCCTCATCGCCTCTTCTCAAGCCGAGACAAGGCTTGGTCATCTAAAGCCTCACGTCTTACCTTTCAAAGGCAGCAATCTTTCTTTCTCCAGCTATCACACTGTGAACACGCACATCGCGTTTTCAGTACGAAAAGACGTCTCATGGCGTGTCCGTCCTTGGACCTTTTTTCCGTCTAGCCCCTCGCCTGCTGCTCTGACATCACCGCATCTATTCAAGGATCGTCGTCACCGATACTCTGTTTTGAGACGGCTATCTCGTCTACCAAAAATTGCCCTCCTTATCCTTCTACCGACTGACATTGGTTGCAGAAGCCTCAATAAACACAAAATGAAAGAACGATAGCGCTATCTTATGAAGTTTGGTGTGCCACCTTCTCTCCACCTGCTTTGCTCTGCGAAAGGTGTTGTTTTAAAGAACGTGAAACGGATGTGGCCTGTTAGCCAGATGAACACCCCACGTCAGTGGATTTGGCGACCTTGGCCTCACCAACAGCGGCCGCTTCAGTTCTTGTCCACTCTCCTCATATTTGCGGTCTTCACCTCCACAAAAAGGGGCCTCTTCTAGAAAACTAATAAGGCTAAAGAAACAAGCTATATCAACATGTCTGCTGTTGCCCGACATTTTTTTCTTTCGTCCTTCATTTCGAACCACTACTCATGTCCCGGATTCTGACAAGGTCTGTTGATGCATTTGCATTTTCTTTACGTCTCATTGATCTCCGAAAACGGTTCCTTTGGATGCTGATGACTACCCAGTCAAAGACCTTGTCCATCTAACCCACCATGCGTTCATGATGTAGTCTTCAACTTCAGGGGAGCCAGCTCGGAACCCTAGGAACCCACCAGGTGGTACCCACCGTCTTTTTGGCGAGGTCAACTGTAAATGCTAAATTTATAGGTAATCAATATTCGGAACGGCACATAGAAGTAAGAAATTGCCGGCTCTCTGCTTGGGCAGGCTGAATTTTGCTTTTATTGCCTAAAAAGAAATATACATTACCTGTACCCACCCTACCTCCCCTCTTGAGTCACCACCTGACATATTGAGAGATATTAAAGATGACAACTAACGTGCCTCAGCACTTTTTATAGGAGAGGCGCACGCATGCACACTTGGGTTGCCAAGCTGACTGGATCAAACAACTTAAGATTTCTACGGAAACACAGCATTACGAGAACGAAATGCTAAATTTACAGGTAATTATATTTCTTTGGGCAATAAAACAAAATTCAGCCGGCCCGTGCAAGGGTCTGCAACTTTTTGTTTCTGAATAAAAAAACGAACTGAAACTTTTGTCAGAAAAAAAATTAGCTGAACTGATTCAGAAAAAGGTGAAGACAGAGGTCAGTGGAGTATCTTCGTATAATGATTCTGATTTCTATCGTTCAAAGGCCAAGTCAGGTGCGCAACCGTGAGTCCATTTGCAAGCAAAACAATGTTATTCTACTGATTTCACAGTAGTATTGACAGTCACTAAACTTACAGCTGTATCATCTCAGACCATCTGTTACAGCAATTAGAGGCCCAGCCAGTACAATACTGAACACTATGTTTATGCTTAATAAAAGTTATAAGCACTTGTTGTCAGTATGGCAGGTAAGTGCTGTTTAATAGCAACCCAGAGGTGTAAAAACAATCCTTTACTCCTAGTGCGTCACACAATTTAACCACACATGTTGCATTGCAGCAGAATTTGAATCGGGACATTTGGTTCTGGTAGTTTTTGCTCCCACTTGTGCTTGATCGTCTTGAGTCTGGCCACACAATTATTGAATTCCATTTGTATCTGTGACCATTTTTGCATCTCTTAAGATGAGTTGGGTTAGATAGCGTTACACTACCAAACGTAAAATAAAAACTTGACATATTTGCGCCGAACTAGGCATCTTCACTTGGTTTCACCCTGTCATTAGTTCAAAGTTGAGTTTTATAGCAATTTCTTGTCTGTTGGAAGTATTAAATTAAAGTATGGTTTGTTTTCTTTTTTCAGGTGTATCCTGGCCTGATGATCACATCCGGCTCAATACACTTCATTTTACAATCATTAAATATCCCTGTACATATTAGGGACATTTGCGTGTTTTTGGCACCAGTTTTCAGGTAACTTGTGGCTCCGACTGTGCGATGTAGCCAGTTAGCGTTATCATTATAGTGTTAGCTAAGTAAGCAGTTCCGTGTCATCAACTGTTGCATGCTTTAACTACTGCCTTTATGAGCAATAGTGTAGCCTTTTGTAACAATGCTTTAGCACGACTAATTAAATGCATTAGCACGGCTGGCAGGCAGTGCTTTATTAGAGTTGGTGAGTGCATGGGAATTTTCAGATGAAGAATAGGGAGCCGCAGAGGCTAATAATGTTAAAACGTTGCTTTAACATGTAACAGTGGTTCCACAAGGATGCGAAGTGCACAAGTTCACATTAGAGTTCACTTGAACTAGGTGCAACGATGCTTGGGTCTTGTTCGAGTTAACGTTGTCAGCCAGAGAAAGATTATCTCGTTGTTGTGAACCAAAGTAGTTTTACCAAATTTTATATCGTTCTGCAGGTATGAAACCGATCACGAGAAGTTGTTGGTGGCGAGCGCCTTACTGATCCCCCCTCCCCTCCAAACACTCACTCATTCACTGTGACACTTCCTGAATTAATAAGGATTCAAAGTTGGTGAACTGATGTAGCCATCAAGCTCAGCCAGATTATTTTGTAGTTTACAGCTGATTAGTAGTTAAATTAAATTTAAAAAAAAAGACAACAAAATGTAACATTTCAAGTGGAACAATTTACAAACTACTTTAACAAGGTTCAGACAAAACCTGGAAAACCTGGAAATCTCTGGGAAAATGAAAATAGATGCAGGGAAATTTAATTTCAGAAAAAACAAGAAATTTTTGAAAATCGGGGAAAAGACGGGGAAATTTGAAAAAATGTCTTTGTGTCTGATCTGTAAGTATCATTGAATTAGCAGATTAGAAACAAAATCCTAGGCTAGTAGCAAATATTTTAATTTGTGCTTTAATATGTTAGAGTATTTAAGATATTTACTTCAATAAACTAAATCTTTTCTGGGATGTTGGATTATTTTTCAGTACAAATATTCATAAAAACATTAGCTACTGCCTGTTTCCCTTACTAAAAATCTTGTAAACACCTGGAAATTGCCATTGGATGCACCTGGAAACCTGGAAATGCCAGGGAAATTGAGAATTAAAAAATTGTCTGAACCCTGTTTAACCCTGTACTTACTGCCGTGTATGGAAAATATTCCATGGCGTCCCGGTAACCAACCTGAAGCGTCCCGGTAACCAAACTGAAGTGTCCCGGAAACTTGCCCAAAGCGTCGCAGCTTCATACAGTAGTTACCATTTTAACGTCAATTTTCTCCCTTGACCGTCCCTCTGGTCCCTCAACCGTCCTGGTAACCACGTTACCAGGTTACGGAAGATTTTCCATATACGCTTACTGCATTAGCAGGGGTCGAAATATTCGGATGCAGAGGGGCAAATTGCACTCCAAAATCGCACTTTGCACTCCAGAAGCTACTCTTGGAGTGCAAAATTGCACACCAAAGTTGAATTTTTCATAACTTTTGAACCGCACAAGCTACAGACTTGCGGTTTGCGGCATTTAAACAGCTTGGAATTAGATTTCCTCTGACACCTTTAACTTCCAAAGAATTTGGTTAAACTATGTGTATAAGTTTTTCTGTTGAAAATGACGTTAAGTCAGTTTTAAGCGAAGTGCAGGAAGACGATACATATTACTGAGATGCTGAATGTTAGAATTTACAATGGCTATAAAATAGGAGACTACAGTGTTGATTTGCATTTTGGTTTTGCACTCCAAAGACTTTTTTTGCACCCCAGTAACAGATTTGGGGCGCAAATTTGCACCTGGTTCAAAATTTGGAAATTCGACCCCTGCATTAGCATAGCCTAATTGATCCGCTTTAAATACTTTTAAGATATAATTTGTACAAGGTTAATCAGACAAAATACCGAAAAACGTTAAACATTAGTAGTACTTTTCACCACAAAAAGAAAAGAAAAAAAAAAGAACGTGCATTTTACGTGTTCAAATGAGCAAAAATTTGAGCAAAAATAAAACGGAACATGTTCTAGCCTATTTTTTCAGTGGTTTAATAGGCGTGATAGTAAAACGTTGTTCTCCATGGTATACAGAATAATTTCAGCATTTGCTTAAATACATGAAGTTGAAGTTGTCTGAAAATTAGTGTACAATACGATTCAAAACAATCCTGCCGTACACTAGGATTCACAATAGCTCGCATTCATTGTTCTGTAGATGCTAGGAAGCAAGTATCTTCTGTCTCGTTGCATTTTGGTGGCCCTTTAAGTCACAACTTAAGGGTGAACCAATTCTAAGTTTTGCAGGAGGCTGACGCCAGGGACGGTATTGATTGGAGCACCCAGCACCTAATATGCTGGAAGTCCTAGGCTCTTGTCCCAATTGCGTCGGTTTTTTTTCTTTCTTTCTCATGAGGCCAATCGTAAAGGTAACTATCCACCAAAAATTAAGACATTTTGGTTTAATTTTAAATTAAGAAATACGAAAAAAATTGTGAACGGGCAGAAGCACGAGCCCTTCCTTTTTAGAGTAATCTTCTTCACAGTTTCCTGCCGCCTATAAACTTCATTAGCAGGAGTGGCATAATGAATGACCTGTAGGTTCCGACAGAGTGTCTGTGATAGTATCGTTGCATCTTCCAGTTCTCGATCTTTTGGGATAACCAGAGTTGAAAATACACTGTATAGATTTTATAGATAATGCAGGGCTTGGGGGGGGGGGGGGGCCGGAACTGAAGAGGGGTAAAAGTATTTTGACTGCATGCTTTGCTGAGTCCCAAGTGTTTGCTTACTTGTGCCTGTATAAGAAACAAAAATCTACTTTTAATGATTAGTGATGTCTATAACAGTGACTATATCTTTATACAATGTTATTATTTTAGTGGGCTAACTGCCCTTTCAACATATTTGCTGACCAAGGAACTCTGGTCAGCAGGTGCAGGATTATTTGCTGCTTGTTTTATTGCAATTGGTAAGTGGATATATCACTTAAAACATCCAGTTTGAATAAGGATTTAAGGAAAAGTTTTTATTTATTTTTTCTTTGTAATTAGTTCCAGGTTACATAAGTCGGTCTGTAGCTGGTAGTTACGACAATGAGGGCATTGCAATTTTCGCTCTGATGTTCACATATTATTTATGGGTAAGCGTTACTGCAGTTATGCCTCTTAGCATGGAGGGTTTCATTTAGGTTGCTTTTGTTGTGCATTCAATTTTTAGGCTGCATGTAATATTCCTACCGGTACTGTAATTTATTCTAAACTAATAATTTCTTAACACTTACAATTTTCCTGTAATGTCGCTAAAAATTAATTAAGTTCTCGGGAGTGGTACTAAAACAAAATTGATCCGAGCGGAGGCGGTGTTTTTTTTTTACGTTTCATTCGTGATCTTTCAGATGCGGGTGATGGCTTTTTTTTTTTACCAAACAAAACGAAGTCAGTAGCTTACATCATTTTGTCGAGTACAGTATCTATATTTAAAAGTTGCACATTTGATAAAAATCATTCTTTAGATCTAAGTTTTTAGTTGTGACATGCCTCTGAACGATCCTTAGATTCGTTTCTAGGCGATCATATGAAGGGAGCACAGCTGATGTGGTAATCGGCTCCAGGTAATGTTTGGTGAAAGTGCCGATGTGTGATTAGTCCTTTTTTTAAACAGTGTAAAAAAAAAACGTTTCATGCGCTAAGAAAAAACCCATGCGTGCGCTCCTGAGAACCACTTAATTAATTTTTAGTGGCCCAATTTTCGTCCGTTTTAAATAATTCTTTGCAATTAGTTTGCCCTTAGTACTGGGTGGTGTAAAAAATATACACGATTCACAATTTTTCAAGTGTATAAACTTTTTCTCGGTTAGCAAAAAGATAGGCCTCTGTAATTCTGGATCTAAAATCCAATTCCGCGTAGCAAGAAATGGGCCTGTACGATTACAAAAATTCTGGGAAAAAAAATACTTTTATGTGTGGCGTCACTTCTATCTTTTTGAAGCTCAAAAATCTGAATTTATATTCAGAAAAGTGGTACCTTTTATTTTAGGAAGGCCTCTGTTAATGCCTTTTCTAATGAATTGACTTCTTGGTGCATCTGCTACTTTAGCAGGTAAGCTGAAGATGATTGATCACCAATGAAGAGTTCGTTTACCTCGCCTTATCGGGCAATGGTCAAGCCAGACAGTGCCAAAGATAACCCCACAAACTTCTAATGCTGGTAGTCTTGATGAATTGTCGCCATCATTTGATAGAGTTTAGCCCGTATGTTATAGAACCTTGATTATTCAAATATTGGTAATCTTGTATTTGATGAACATGTACAAATCTAGTTTATAATGGTGTAAAATAAATTCACACCAACGTATAGGAAACAGAAAAGTAGTTACGACTTGGCATTATAATTGAAAATACAATCACAAGCTGGCTGAGTGGTAACCTCAGTTCCATGATCGGAGGGTCAGAAGTTGTCCAGCACTCTTTTTTTTTTTTTTTTCCTTTTTTTTTTTTTTTTCCCTGCCACAATAAGAAGTTTCCTCTGGGTCCTCCAATTCTCCCATGTCCAGCGAACTATACCCTGGTAAACATATTTCGGCAGAGTTCAAAATTACTTAAACTGTATACGAGTACACGATTTACTAAAGCTGCTGCCCACTTAAGGGTTAAAAGTTAGTAATAATTATACGAACACATGTCTGAAATAAGGGTACGTAGATAAGATCATATGAGCTTCATTCCAAATAACAACTGTCTTGCCTGTGGGATTAAAATTCCATGTACCTCACGGATACATATAAAAAATGTGGGTATAGAAAATTTTTTTATTTAATTCTCCATGGGATGTTGGGAATAACTGAACTGTCGAGCATGGGGAGGGACATTATTTAGACCATGCAAGGATAATCCTTAGTTCTTAAAACAAAATTTGGACGGGTCAGTGGTTTTATTTTCCTGTCAGTAGGTGTTTGTGTGTTTCTATAACATTGTGCCAAAAATTTACAGATTTTGACGTTGGAATAGTATACACATTTGAATTTTTTTCGTGAGTTTTCTATTGCTGTAACTGTGTCGTTACCTGAAATTACTCTAAAGTTTCCACTAATACGTCCCAGAAATAAGAATTTTACACAGGAAATATCAATTGACTTCCCTATTTATTATGTGTCACTATCACAACGTTAATATTTGATAATGATATTACATTTATTGTAGGTGAAAGCAGGTAAGAGTACTGAGTAGGAATTCATTTGTGACTTTAGACGTACAATTTTTGATAATTTGTTGCAAATCTCCAAAATTGTGATTTTGTTTTGCCCTTTTTGCAATTCGACGTAAAAATTGAAAAACCTGCTTGCCTGGAAACTGATTTGGCCCAAAAACCTAGTGTTTCATGGATTTATTTATTTAAATTCGCATATTCGTGTCTATTAAATAAATAAAAAAAATTTAAAAAAAGAGAGAAACCCAATGGCTGTCAATTGAATGTTGTGGGCTGTATGCTTCATGAATCAAGCTTTGTGAATGGCTATTGTAATTCTTTTTTCTATATGCTATCCAGAAAAATTCGCAGGCAATGGATTTTTCCCTTAGGCAATAGAACAAAATTCCGCCTGCCCGGGACATGGGCCGGCAATTTCATGTTTTTTATAATTTTAATATTTACATGAATGTTTACATGTTTACATTAATGTTTATTTGAATATAGTATTATTAAGAGTTTTGCTTAGTACACTATACAGACTTTATCACATTATAATCCATGCCATAAAGGAGGTGAAAAGTTTGAGTACACTAATTAATTTATTATTCATTTATTTACGGAATTCCTTTCTGAAATCCAGATTTATTAAGTTTAAAAGCAATTCCATTTTTTTTATTTACATATTCTGTTTATTTACTTTTAACTGAAACGCAAATTAAAAGTCGGTGTAAAATTCAGGTAGGAATTTTGCACATTGGGCGAATTTTCCGTGAGAACTGTCACCACCTTCAGGCTTCTCAAAACACTACACGAGTTCACGAAAATTATTTATGATGGGAGAAACAGGAAATGATGTTATATACAATATATACACAGAGATTTGAAAGTTGCGCTCCTCTCAGTTGACGTCCCTTTTTTGCTCCTAGCAGGCCTTTGAAGCCAGTGGTCCCATTTTGAGTTGAGGTTTGTTGATAGATTTGGAGTCAAGAGCTGTGCGAGCGTACATTTTTAATCTTATTCTGTTTTATTTTAATTTGTAACATGGCGTACCGTATAATTTACTTTACACACGGCGCGCATTCATTTAAAGGTGTATCATTTTTCTTGTGTGTTTCTAACTATCTTTATGATGAAGATAATTTTCCAGGAAAACATCTTTGGGAAATGCTATCAGTTTTGTGCCGAAACTTTTTGTTTGATTTGTTAGGTAATCGTTAATTGTTGTTTTAAGACCTGAAATAAATGTACTACGTATTTTTTTCTGTAAAGGTGAAAGCAGTAAAGCAGGGTTCAGTATTTTGGGCTGTCCTAACTGCCCTTTCGTACTTCTACATGGTAAGTATAGTTGTTTTTTTTTTTCGCTTTTATTTAAACCACATTAGATTAAGTTCTGGTCATATGCCCAATCAACTTTTGTATCCCCAGCTTACCGTTCATTGGGTACCTAATTTTTAATTTTCTATAACTGCTTTTGAACGTTTAATTTGCAATGACTGTAGTGATAAGTTTTAAACCTCTTAGAACTATTGTGAACATTTTAAATAAGTTTCCCATCCTCAAAAGATAAACTACTGTACACTGTATCTTGAAAACATTTGTGCAGTGACAACATTTTACTTGTATTTTTAGGTGTCTGCTTGGGGTGGTTACGTTTTTATCATCAATTTAGTGCCTCTTCACATTTTTGTGTTACTGCTCATGGGAAGATATTCTCAAAGGATATACGTTGGTAAGTACATTTGTTTTTATCATAGAATACCTTCTGAATGAAAATTTCATTTTCTTATCTGTGTAGCTAATTATCCTGACCAAGTTTTTAAAATCCTCTTCACCCAACTACTCAGCCAGCCAGTGGGATCCTTCAGTTCATCTCACTTCCGCGCATGTGCAAACAAATGTATTACCATCTTTTTTGTCAGGACTTGTGGCATGTGTTTCGTCGCTGGCATCCTGGTTTTGGGCAGGTTTATTGATTTAGTCATATTTGGGAAGGTTGGGAAGAGTCCAGACCATTTTTCTTTTCTTTTCAAAGTGTGATGTGAATTAAATGTTTCTTGGTGTTTCTCGGGATTTTGTACCCATTTTAGAATATTGTGATTTATTAGGCCTAATTTGGCTCGTTAAAAGTGTCGCCAATCACATAATATAATAACGGTATCTTTTGGCCTGTTGTTTCTTTTTAATTTAACTTGCATTTTGAAGTACAGTCTGCGGCTAGGTAGGCTTTCAGCATCATTAAGCTGTGCATTTATAATAATTTTTTGTCTTAAGTCATCATGATTTCAGGTTGAAAGACTGGGTGTAAATTTGCACCCTTAGTCTCAGTAGAGTGCAGTTTTGCAGCGCCGTAGCGCCACCTTATTTTAAGCCTTGCAGATCGTGGCAACCAAGAGTGCTGTAAGCATTATCTAATATTTATAACATTTCTTTTTTACTCCAGCTTACACCACTTTTTTCATTTTGGGATTGGTATGTTCGATGCAAATTCCCTTTGTTGGGTTTCAACCTGTACGGACGAGTGAGCACATGGCATCAGCAGGTAAGGTTACTATTTGCATATATAAACAGTGAATTTTTTAGAAGGCGTTTATTTATTGTTGATTTTCAGCATAATACATATTGCTTCTTCTCTTTCGTCATGTAGGTGTGTTTGTTCTCCTTCAAGCAGTTGCAGTCTTGAAATACCTCCAGTCATTCTTGTCGAAGTCAGAATTCAAAACATTCTTTTGGTCTGGAGTAGTAGTAGCATCTGGTATTGTGTTTTTAGCGGTGGTGGCATTGACGTATGCAGGTATGTGCAATAAAAACTAATGATTGTTAAGGCTAGGCTACTTAATGTGGGAGTACGCCATCTCAAATAGGTGATTGTTACACAGACAAACTTGTTTGACCATTTCCTTCAGTAATTTAGAACTAAGTCTCCTTGCAATAGGCATAAAATGCAGATTCCAGAGATATAACATTGTGTTGTAATATTGTTCATTTCTTTTAATACAGGTTACATAGCACCCTGGAGTGGGCGCTTTTATTCTCTCTGGGACACGGGTTATGCCAAGATCCACATTCCAATTATTGCTTCAGTTTCGGAGCATCAGCCGACTACTTGGTTTTCGTTCTTCTTTGACTTGCATGTTCTTGTTGCCACGTTTCCTGTTGGTCTGTGGTATTGCATCAAAAACATTAACGATGAACGTGTATTCAGTAAGTATTAGTTTGTACTCGTTACTACACCGCGAGTGAAGGTTGGTTCTATGTCGTGACGTGAATGCCTTCTGACTTAATGACTCGTGCAGTGAGAAGGGCAATTGGTCACTGCATTCATTAGTGCTTAAGCAACAGTATTGAATTGATACATTAGAATTCCTTAGTCCAGATTTTACAAGTAACTTTTAAATTCAAAAAAGAAAATACACCATCGTATTTTTACGAATTTTCGATAGGCAAACGCAGCAAGTCTTCCCAATGAATACAGCAGGCTACGGTACAAACCTGTGTCGTCGTCTGCTAACGAAGATAGCAAGGGCATAACAATGATGTAACCATAAAGAGGCACTTATTGAAGGAGCCTGAAGAAGATAAGAGCCCAGAAGCAGAATTTTCTGCCACAGTTTGCGACACCAATTATCCGGAAAAAATTATCTGCAGCTAATCTATTTTTTTCGTATGGTTATCACATTTTTATTGGTTTTTACTGAATAACTTTTCATTGCTCTTCCACCAACGGAAAGGTCTCGTCGAGACGATTAAAATGGTGTATTGGAATGTCCAAATCGGTCAAAAATTGGCGAAATGGCAGAAATTTGCCCAAATCGGCACTTTAGTCTGCAACTGAGCCAGATTATCTGCGACATAGTCGCACATCGCACCCCTTTCTGCCTCCGGGGATAGGAGGATTGAAATTTTACATCTTTTCGTCAACAGCATATTGAAAATTCGCAAAAATATGATGGTGTATTTCCTTTTTTGAATTTAAGCTTTACTTGTAAAATCTGGACTTTGGAACTTTCAGAATTCAAAGTACATGATGGTTAGCTTATTTGCCCAGAATTCCTTAGTGTTGTAATTTGAATCTATGCACATTCGAACCTGTTGATATTTAGAAGGCTTGTGAAATCTGTAGTTGAATCATTTGCAACAGACAGCATTGATACTTGATATTCTAATAAAGCTACATTCTGTGCTGCAAATTAAGCCTCAAAGAGTTGATTTATATTTTGATTTATAGTGCAGATAAAATTCAAAATTAGATGTAGGGGTGAGTTATTTGTTTCTTCCACGTCTGCAATCTTTTACTTTTTTTAAATTTGGCAAATTATCTTTCTTGCAGTCGTTCTGTACGCCATCAGTGCCGTGTACTTTGCTGGAGTGATGGTGAGGTTGATGCTGACATTGACACCTGTAGTTTGTGTACTGAGCGCCATTGCATTCTCCCATCTCTTTGAGTTGTATTTGAAGGAAGAGGAGCCGCCCAGAAGAGCCGAGTCTGCCGCCGATGATGAGGACAGTGAAGATGATAAAAAGGGGAACAAAAATATGTATGATAAGGTATGGGTTGCATTGTCACAATTCTTTGCATAATTCGTAATTTTTATTGATTAGTTTATCGATGACTTTTCAAATGATTGTTGGCTGGGAGCAGTGACCGATATCTCTTTACACAGAATTTTTGATTTGCTTTGTGTACCTAAGTTATCAAAAAATCTTGGCAGACACGAGTTCCAATCTGCCATACTGCAACATTTATAACGACTCAGACTTCCCAGTCTGTCTTACTGACGTTCTTGTGGAGATCTTATTTTTGCATATAAGACTGTTAACTCCAATAGCCACTTGAGAAATCTTGGCTCGTTGTCACTGATGATCTTACGACCAGAAACATTGGAATTAAGATGGTGAAACAACGATGTCGGACATCAATACGACAAGAGTCCTTTGCTTTCGGAGTATGCAACTTAGGAATAAGCTGCCACCATAAGAGAATGGGGCAAGGGGACCTGACGGTTAGTATGACCGTCTCGTGTGCCAGAAGTCTCGGGTACGAGTCCAGCCTCAGCCATCCCTGGCATTTTCGGAAAGAGAATGGGCATGTGATGCCTCGGGCTAACGTCGATTGTGGCATGTAAAAAATCCTAGGAATTTCCATTTGGAATTACCTAGGAAATCGGCTGGGAGCAAGTCAAACCTGCAGCCACTGGAAGAGAAACTGAAGGAGATTTAACCCCCTGAAGTGGTGAAATGCCCCTCAGTTCTCTCATTCAAAAAGCATCTTGACATGGTGTTACCTCCTCTCATACCACCCTATGACTATAAAAAACGGTATTAGGAAATACTCGACATCATAAGCCAGTAGGCTTTCTATTGAATTTTCATTCAAATTCAAATACAGTACATGAGCATTAAATAATTTAACCTTTAAATTTTTTAGACAAAGAGATTCTATAAATAGCTAGCAATTAACTTGGTTAACATGAAAAAGAACTACAAAACACAATTTTTTATTACTTGATTACCAAGCTAATAATAGCTTTCTATTTGTATATCCTTTCTAAGGAAAATCGATTGTGTCTCGAAAATTGAGTTTTAATTATTGAATGTCCATGCCAGTGAAGCCTTCGACTGCTGTCGGCCAGCTAATGGCCATTCGACGCTTGAGCTATCTCAGTCGGCTGCGAGTCGAAATTTATAAGTACCATCTGTTGGCATTAATTAATGGCGGTCTACGTATCGTGTTTTGGTGATGCAGTAATTAAATTGTTGTATCGGACGTACGTAACGTATTCTTATCACAATTCTTGTGTTTACCTATTGTGTAAGTGATCCAAAAGTAAAATATGTATGTCAAATTGGATGCAATTGCCCTTTAAGAATAAATCTTCTGAATCATTGATCTTTCAAATTAAAATGGTAAGTCATTGCTCTGTATACTTATCTCTGTAAATTTGAGTGGAAATAAGCCAGACGGCAAAAAAATGCAACACTATTTAAAAAAGGCTAAGTGTGCTAGGCTATTTCTGGGGTATTGGTACGATGTTTGCACTTAGGATTAATGGGAAAGAATCTCTTTTGCCAACAATGTTATGAAAACTTGGACGTAGTAGTGTGGTCATCGTGGCTGAGTTGTGAGAGAGCTCAGCCTGGTTTCTGGAGGTTTGCGGATCTGGTCGAACCCCTGGAAAGGGGATCTTGGCAAAGTCCCCCCCCAGAACTGCCGGTCAGGGTAGTGTGAGAGGCTACCATGCTCCTTCAGCAGCTATGGGAACTAATCTGGCGGGTTGGCACCTCCCTTTACCAGATATTTCTTTTCTAAAAGTCTGGTAATGTTCAAAATTGAGCCGGTTCAGCCATACAAGCTTTAAGTTTCTTCGGCTGACTTAAGGTAAAAAAAAAATAATAATAATAATTAAACGTAACAGAGAAGTTAACAGTTTTTACTATACAGTTTAACTGCATGTTGGGCAGTGACTTACTGTATGGCTCCTGTTGTACTGGTAATATTGTGTGAGAGTTAGCTTCTCTTAACTCCAGATTCACAACTAACGAAAAATGTTTAATGAAAACTTTTAGTCAGTTATAAGGGGTTGGTCGTTGTTGGCCATTTCTATACCACTTTTCTGTTAATCTTCTTTCTTTCTTTTTTGTGTGTGTCCAGGCTGGTAAAATTCGGAAGTTAAAACAAGAACCAGTGAAGGAGAGTACAGGCCTTGGTACAAACGTACGGAGTATCATTGTGGTGGCTGTTCTCATGATGCTAATGCTGTTTGCTGTGCACTGTACGTGGGTTACCAGTAACGCTTATTCTAGTCCCAGTATAGTTTTGGCCACATACAGTCAAGATGGGTAAGCTGCATTTCATCCGTTTAGTCAGACTATTTTTATTGAATAATACAAAGAAGTTTGAAACATAGTGTTAGTTTGAAATTGTAGTCTTATACATTGTTGCATACTGGCATACTGGGAGATCAGAATTGGAGCCAACAAAAATTTACACAGGCAACTTGATGTTAAATTCAATTTCAGAGCCGACTATTGTCTTACACTCTTACTGAACAAAAGCTGGTTAAATCTACGTATATAGAAATGTCGAGGGTGGTTTGGATATGTGAAAATTGCGGACTTTTATTTCTCAAGGACATCAAGATACGTCTTGGAATAATGTGTAATATTGCGAAGTTGGAAAGAATCCTAAACCAATGCAACTAAAAGAAAAGAAAGTGGCATAGTAGGATAGTAGGAGTTAACCAATCAAATTATTACAGTACATAACGTAGGTGACATGCAGGCAAGTCGGTGCCTATGATTGGGTATTTCTTTCTATACTGTAGGGCAATTTTATCGCTAACTTTCATTACTTGTAAACTTTATCATTCTGCTACGAACTTCCATTCTGTTTTGCACAAGACGTGGTTTAGGAGTTGGTCACATGGAGATCTTGCAGGACATGTCTAGGTGAAGGTTAACCTTCCACGCTCATGTTTAGACGACCTAATTGCACGGTATACAGATCCACCCAGGTTTCATTTTATATTATTTTACTGCAGAAATTGTAGGAAAATGGCAGCCATGGACTTGCTCAGTGTTTGGTTAAAAATGTCAAAAGAATGGTTTGAGAGTAATAATTTTGTTTTCGATGGGGGAATACTATCGGTTTAACTGGTAAAAAATTATCTCTCGTGGCTAACACTTTCTCAAATGCATTTGTTTTGTGATGCTTGTACCGTAATGAAAATAAACGTGACACTTGCTTGTTTATGTGGCGTTCTAATAAAAAGTCAATCCAAACACCGCTAATATTCGATGTTTTCACAATAATGTGGAGTCATTAGTGCTGTGTTGGTTACATTCTTTCTGAATTGGTTCGGTTTAAGGCCACGCAAAGTAAAAAAAAAAATGGTTCTCAGGCCCTCCTGCATCGATTTTTTTGTAAGAAATAAAAATAATTGATGCGGCATTTATTACTGACTTTTCCAAAGGCAACGTTAGTCTGGTCTTTACTGTTGTATCAATGCTATACAATATTCCGCATCAACTAAAAAGCTTTGCATCAAATTATTTTTTGAGGGGGTTTCTCAAATCCTATCCATGCTTGCTTCGAGTAAAATTTTCCGAAAAATAGCTTTTTAAATGCTGTGTTGAAGCAATCTGACCATTTTTTTTTAATGTGAGGAGTCAACACCTTGTACTTGAAGTAAGTTCTTTTCTTCAATGAGAAAAGCTTTTAACTACTATTTGGATGGATTGTTTACGGAAGACGAACGAGTCGTTACATCACGTGTGCTGGCATTCTTGTGTTTTAGTTCTGAAAACTTCAGAAACTACAAAAACGGTAATTCAGGATTGCAGTAGTATCAGTGCAAACTGAATGTGTGACAAAAACTTAGTCAATCAATTGAACGTCAAACACACCTTTGATAGTCACGCCTTGTTCGTACAATAAAAAACATCAGTATAAAAATGACTTTTTTTTTTACCACAAAATGTGTTACAAAATATTTAAAAATCCTATCCCTTGACAGTTTTCAACTTTCTATGCCCGAGAACCGAACGTTAAAAAAAAAAAAAAGCCTCATCCCTCGTTAGTTTTCAACTTTTTGTGAACCATTTTTTAAACTTTGCATGGCCTAATGGTGTATTTTTGTAAAAAATCGTAGTGTCACTTACGGTTTTTTTTTCCACAACTCTTAAATTACAGAAGTGTGTGGTAAGCTATGGAAAGTGGTAAGGTTACAATATGAGCCGGTTCATCAACACAAGCATCACAGTAGTTTGCTTTCAGGCAATGTACAAAATAAATAAATAGCATTTTATCAAACTAACCCTACATGGTAAAACGGGCAGGAAAGACTGCAGCATGGAAATTCATGTGTATATTATCTGTTTTGAACATTTTGAGAACGAAATGGATAACAAAATAAATTATTCATTGCCCATACAGAACATTAAATCTTTCGGTTTGGTGTCGGTTTTGATAAAAAAAGCAAAATTTTGCAGTTCGGTTTCGGTCATTGGCACAGCACGAGAGTTGATCTTAATTTTTACTGTGATCTGAAAATGTTTTCCTTTATTATAGCTATTTTGTTGAAGTATGCTTTCTTACTGTCCATTTTATTCCTGATAAATTTTGTGCTACCTCTCGGTTCGTCCACCAAGCGGCATCCCACCACTTGTTGGTCATTTTGTCGTTGGACATCGTGTCCGTTTGCAGTCTCACTGTCTACTGAGATAATTTTGTATCGCTTCACGAGGCGGGGAAGGATAAAATAATTTACAGCCATTATGGCCTTCATCTCGTGCTTGGAGTTGGCTTCCCGATTGTTGTTGAGTTTGTGAATCCCTGTCGAATCCTTGCGGCAAATTCTGCATCTCGAATTCGCCGCAGGAAATTCGGGGCTTTCTCCTAACGTGCAAAAATGTCACTAGTAGAAACACCAATGTATCCCTTGATTAAATCCGGCCATCTCTTGAGGACCGTCCTCTGGCGCAATCGGAACTCGACCCTCGAGCTTCATCCATGCAAGAAAAAAGGGGAATGATGTTTTAACTTCGGTGCTGCCGAGGAGCATTCTCGCATGTGCTGTCAGCTAAAGACTGGCTGGATTCAGGATTCGCCTCTGGGTTTAATGAAGTCTATCTCTTCGCAGATTTCAGGATAGAAGCAATCTTTGACCGTGGCTTGTCCGCAATCGAGAAAGTGCTCAAAACACAGTGGCAACTCAACGCCGCTTCCGGCAAGGCGTGAGGCGTTCAGGCCAGGCGAATCAGTCGCGTGTTCATTTGGTACCAACTTCTCGGCCCACCAGCCTTCACCGTGCACATTTGGAACTAGCAGGAACTTAAATTGCTGTTAAAATGACTTCTGCTATTACCAATTCAGGATACTTCACTTCGGAATTGTTCCCCAATATTGCGAGTTCTGTATCAATGGTAATAATTTGCCACCCCCAATAGTTGGATGATTGAAACGGCTGCCAATGCCTTCTCCGACGAAAGAAAGTGATTGTCTTTGCCGCTGCTAGTAATTCAACCCCAGCAGGGATGTTCAACTTTGGACGCCAGACACACATGATCCTGTCCGATGGAAACTTGTATCACTCGGCTCGTGTAAGCCAGCGTTTCGACTCGGCATGTTTCAGTAGTCAGATGCTACCTTCCCTGGCTACAGGTTTGGACAGTTGCCAGTCACTGGATTTGCTAGTGCCCGACTCCATTGGTTGCAAGTCAAGTCATACATCTCCCTGATTCCTGGACCCCTAAAAAAAAAAGTTGGGGGTGGTTGTGGAAAGTCACTAGACGCTAAAAACCCTGGTGCCCTGAATACTGGGCCTTCTATTCGCATAATTTGTCTACTGGCAAACCCCTCTCTCGCCAGTGTTCAGGTAGTCACCTGTCCTTGGACAATCGGCATTCTTTTAACCCTTTAAGCAGCATGAACGTATATATACGTCAGCAACGATGGCCCAAGTGGAGCAACGACTTAAATATACGTCGAAACTTTTATGGGGACGTGCGGGTTGAAAAATGCAATTGTCGGCCAAAATATCGACATGAGAAAAGCTTAAGTTCGCTACCCGATATGTTGTGCAACAATTTCTGTAAACAAAACGTTGTTACCGATGTCTATAATTAAAAAAAAGCACTTTAGTTGAGTGTAGTCTCACTAAAAACTGCAAAAATGTGGTGTTCGTATTTTTTTCCGAAGTTCAAAAGCAAAAACTTGGTCATTTTCGATCAGCGGTAGCGATCGAAGCATTTGACTGGGCGTTCATCTTGGGTTCATTGAAAAGCTGGAATTCCCCTCTATCCGGGCCTCTCAACACATTTACTCGATGACCGTTTGACATTTGCCAATCAGGTAGAATGTAAGAAGCGGCTTTTGGCTGTCTCCAGCTGCATTTCCAAAGGAATTGAAGATCGCGTTCCCTCAGTGGCCAATTGGCACCACGTGACCGATTTGGCGCGCTCTCATTGGCTGACGGGCGATTTCACAATGGCCCCCATGACGCGCTTCGGATTTCACGTGAGCGCCTGTGTTCAGTGTTCGCTGTTAAAACTCACGAGAAAGATGATGTTTCACAACATTAAAAAATTAAAACAGCAGCTGCGATGCACAACTAAAATGGAAAAGGAGCCTATAAACCGTCACACTACCGGTTATCAGGTGGTAACAACGATTTTTAGCCTAACTATCGCCGACTTACGGACGCGTTTTTTCAACACGGAGGTTGTCAATTTTTAGTTCGTTACAGCCCGTAATTAAAAATTTAGTTCTCTGAAACTATTAAAGCAATTTATATGATTTTTTCTGTGCACAGTAATGAATATCTGTTGCGTACACGTAGCAATTTTAAGATAATCGTGTGTAATATTTTTTGCAAGAATAAATATTTCGTTAGTGCCTCACTCTGGCATAGGTGCGAAAAAAAAACTCGCTCCGCGCACGATGACAATTTTTTTTTAACTCGCGCGTTAAAGGGTTATTAAGGGCTGACTCCATTTACGCGAGACCAGCTAGCTAGGGAGTATCGCAAGAACAAAGCTGCAAAGCGTGGACTAGCGCAGCAAACTGCACCTGTGCGACGTCTGAGCGAGACTGTCAAGCCGAACCACGCTAGATAATCTCCTATGGTTCTGCTCAGCGTGGAATCTTTCAGGTAGTAGGTCTCAACTCGCTCAACTGCCTATGTTGGCAACTAATCAAGTAGACGATGACAATGTTTTAGTCAATATGGCGACGATAAACACGTCGTTGCATATCCCTGCTTTCGATTGGTTTGCCACTCAAGTTAGCTAAATACTTTCATTGTGAGACAAACAAAAAGAATCAGCACATAGATAAACATGCATTTAATAATCGGGGCTATTAAATGGCATGCGTACTAAGTTCGAATCGTGATTCGTGCTATTCTTCGTCTCCGTTCAAAATATGCCACATACCTTTAGGAAACCCTCACCTATCCCGCATTGCAGATACGACCCAGGCCAAGGCATAGAAGTGATCAACACACAGTAGGGTGACGCTGCTTTTTAGCAGTGGGCCGCCATGTTATGGACAACCTGAGAGGTAGCACAAAATAAATTGGACAGTAAGAGAGCATATTTTAACGAAATAGCTCTCTAAGGTAAGTATTTTAGGATAAGTAAAAACTACTTTTAGGTTTAAAACTTATTTTCTTAGAAAGCTCTCATGATAATAGATAAGTGATTTTGGTACTGTTTGGATTACTATAATATGCTGTTGTCCAATGCTTCTCCCCTTTCCCCCGCATTGTGTATCATCTATACGGACAACTCTTGAAAGCTCATCTTTTATCTTCAGTACTCGTACCATTTTGGATGACTTCCGTGAAGCATACTATTGGCTCTCCCAGAATACCGATGACGATGCCCGTGTTATGTCGTGGTGGGATTATGGCTATCAGATAGCAGGAATGGGGAATCGGACTACTTTAGTGGACAATAACACTTGGAATAACAGTCACATTGCGTTGGTTGGTAAAGCGATGGCTTCAAACGAAAGTGCTGCTTACGAAATCATGAGAAGTTTGGATGTGAATTATGTGCTTGTGATCTTTGGTGGAGTGATTGGATTCTCTGGCGACGACATCAACAAGTTCCTGTGGATGGTGCGGATAGCTGAGGGCGAACATCCGAAAGATATCCGGGTAAGTGTTCTGTTGTACAATTTTGTTTTTTGTTTTGTTTATTGCAGAATGAAAAAAAACTTCCTCACCCCAAGGAGCTTTCTCAAATAACCATTGTTTGTTAGTTTTGCCATCGAAAATCTACAGAATATCTTCAAATTCTACTATTGTTATATACTGGCAACTCTACAGGGGTCAAGAGTGGGCATAGTTTTGTGCACAAGCAGTCCCCCCCCCCCCCTTAGATATTTAACACGTTTATGCCTGACAAATGGTGAAATGACACTAAGGCATTAATGGGGCAGAGACATTTCTTTGGGGCTCCTAATTTTACGATAAATTACAAACTACAAAATAAAGAATAACTTCAAGGTACGTCGATCTGCCTACTAAGAAAATAAACCCAAATCGCAGGTGGCTATATGTTGCAGCTCAAACAGAAAGTATGAATCAAGTATTAAGCTTGTCAGCTTAGCTGGTTTACGGAGAAGTAGGCGTTAAAAGAGTGGGGGGATTTTAGGAAATTTAAGCTTAGAATTTGTTGAACATAACAGGATGACGAGTCATTGTTCAACTGGGGAATTTATAATAATGGTTGGTCTTCTGCGTTACTTGTCTTATAGCTGCCAATGGGGCTGCCCAAACAAGTCAGAACAGTGCCCTGCAATAACCCCCCCCCCGTGCCAAGTTTATTTTAGCGTTACATCTTGTTTTACCACAAAATATGTTTAGTGAACCAAATTTGTCGTGGAATTTACAGAAGAGGGTTACTCTTGGACTGAATTTTCAAATGAAGAAACACCCGAGAAAAAAATAGCTTTACCAGCTTTACCAATAGCGGCGGTCGTACGCTAGCTAAAATAGTCTGAAATTAAGGATCTTTTCCAGGCCTTGGAAAGTGACATGTTGACAATATCAGGTTGAAAAGAGCCTGGAATTTACTTACAATGAGTACAACCCATGTAAGTTTTTCTCTTATGATGCATAACCAACAATGTTTGTTCCTGTCTGATTTGTTTGTTTTGGTTTCATGCATTGCCATACTTAAAAAAAAAATAAAGTAGTTACGCAGCTCTGGCATCCTTTTTAACTTCATTTCATTAGAAGTTGCTATGACTAGGGGCTCATGGCCATACTGTATACTAATAAATTTGAGTTCAGTAGAAGCTTGATTATTCGAAACCCGATTATCCGAATTCCCATTCTGGGAAATAGAAATTTGCCGATTTTCAGACAATGAATAAGATTTGACCCAGCGCTATTTCTGCTTCTGGAAGCATTTCATTACAAAATTTTCTTTCAGCAGTCTTGTACATTCACATAACTTTCACTAATTTCTTTTCCCTTAGTGTTTTCCTTTGTTTTGCGTGTACATTGGATTATGTGAATATTCGATTATTTAAACACTCTTGGGTCTCAATTAGTTCAGATAATCTAGGCTCTACTGTGCTTACTTCCTATGGCCATGGTGCTCAAACCTTTGTTGCAACAATGATGTAACTATGATACTCATGGTGAAGGGGGCAAAGTCCTATTAGCCTGTTCAAAAGAACATAGGAAAATTCATTGTTTATAAGTGACAATCAAGTTATCTGGACCATTGTTTAAAAGTACCCAGAATCACTTAGGCTTATCAAAAAAAGACATTGTTTAAAAGTCCTGCAGAAAATCAACTTATCAGAAGCAGAAAAGGGACTGAATGACAGGGTCGTAAAACCCCACAAACAGTGAAACACGTAAAATTACAAGCCCACTTATAAATGAGCTTCACAATAGTTCCCTGGTACCCCAGAGAAGTGAGCAAAACACAGCCATTCCAAGGGGTCGTGGCCTTGATCTCTGAGCCAAAAGGCAAATCTTGTTGCCAACTTACGCGCGCACAGAACTTGAAAAACAAACACCCAGCCCTCTCGTATTTGGAGTTTGTTCTGGCACTGAAGGGGTCACCCCGTGATAAACATTTCATATGTGTTAGAGATTAAGGGAAGAAGCTTAAGTCCAAATTCGAAATGCAAGCTTTGTGAGGGCTCCCTGCGAACCTGAGCAAAGCGACCAAAGCACAGTCCATTGGTCGAGGCCTTGGCCTGTGAACCTAGAGACATGCAATCAATGTCTTGGTTCATGCTTGCCTTGTCCAGATAGGCAAGTCTCCGGACTGTTAACTGAAATAGTCAGTTTGAAATAACTATCAAAAAATTTGCCAGTTTTGAAGTGAAAATGTGTACCGTTTTTGGTTCTGCATTATTGGGCAGTAGGTGATTAATTTTTTTTATTTTTCATTTTACGAAATTCTGCTTGTTCCTCAACTACTAAGTTCACTTTTAATCACTACCTGAAATTCTGAAATGCTTTTTTTGTAGGAAAGTGACTACTTTACTGACCGAGGCGAGTTCAGAGTAGACGCTGAAGGCTCTCCAACATTGCTGAACTGCCTTATGTACAAACTGAGTTATTATCGATTTGGTGAATTAAGGGTAAGTGGCCACTCTAGTTTATGACTTTAAGTTCAGGTGTGTGTATTAAATGCAAGCCTTAAGATTCATAGTTTTATTTAACTCCTTTTTTTTTTAAATATCGTAACAATAGAGTTTTAAAATTACTCCACTATTAATAATATTAAATAATAATAGTTCCTGTGCTGAAGAAATGCAGTTGTCAATTTGGCAAATGCGCAAAAAATCAATATCAATGGAATATTTACTTACGAAGCCACTTTGGGAATAGTTCCCCCGCCCCGAGAGCAAGTGCCACTTCCACAATGTGTGGTGCTTTTTATCTTGTTGGTATGTCAGTCATCGCTACTCAGTGTGGTACTGCTGACAGGTACTTAGTTACTTACAAACGGTCATGAAGCAATCCATGTTTGTTTTTTCTTTTTACTTTGCTGGATGAAATAAACTGATGTAAAAGCATCGCCAATCATGAAAACGAAAGATTGACCACAGCCTCCTCCCTTAATAATTCCTGCCAGATTTATGAACCACCGGAAAAACGATTGTCATAGCAATAGTCTTGTCAAGCCACTTGCTGCATTGCTGGGAATAAAAGGTGTTAAGAAATTACAATTTTTTTTTTTATTGGCAACTAAAAAAAAATATTGATTAGGCCATGCAAAGTTAATTGTTTGGTTTACAGGCGCGTGCGGGTGCTTTAAATTATCGCGGGTCAAAACTTTTTATTTAAATTTTGGCTCACCCGCTAAATATCACTTTTTCGCCAAATATTGACCGTTTTTGACATTACAGTACACCATTTTAACAGCCTCAAAACGAGCTTTCCAATGGTGCCAATTTCAAACCTCTAGCTCATACCACTAAGAAGTTATTTGATAAAAACTAAAAATCTTTGAATATTAGATGACATAAATAACGTATAAGCAAGACTTCTTGATATTAGCAATATTATATTTTTTTTAGGCTGATTACATATTTCAGTTTTGAGCTAAGTACATGTCAAAGAAATGTGGTCAGTTAAGTAAAATAAAAAATAAAATAAAATGCCTGGTTGCCTGGTGCTTCAATTTGCAACCTCGCCCGTAAACCAAACAATTTTTTTGTGCGTGGCCTTAACCCCTTGGAATATTGATGAACACTATTAAAATGAAAGACGGTTGCAAGAACGTAGGCATTAACTGCACGATTTACAATAGTTGTTTTTCTCCTAACTCGGAGCGGAGCTTGCCGGTATGTGTAGCTCACTATAGTACGCTCCAAATCGCATTCACCGTGATTGGAAAGTAACTTTATAATATGGAAATTTTTCACTGTTGAAACATTTCGAGTTAGTCGTATAGCCATATCAAATTGACAAATCACTATTGTAAGTCCACAGATTCGGCCAATAGTCATTAAAATTTCAGTTAAAATTTGTACCCAAATGGTGCGAAAAAGAGAACTATCTATTGTAACGAAAGTAATCTTGATTTAAAAATACAATTTGGTCATTATTCGGCTTAGTTCACTAGGATGACCATTCATGCCAGAATCTTGTTGGAAGGGGGAAGTCGGGAGATGTCGACCCATATTCGTACGTTCGAAACAATTACAATTGATTATCTACGAATAAGGTCACTGTCACCTAGGTTGAATATTTAAAAAAAAAAAAAAAGAAATTTCATCCTAACAAAACTAAACTTAAAAAAAATCAATTTTTCCATTATTAGGCTTAGTTCACTATGTGGACCATTTACTTTGGAATCATGCTGGAAATTGAAATGTTGCCATTGTAAGGGCTGGGGGGAGTAAGTAAAATTTTTAAATAATGTATCATATGAATATTTAAATAATACGTCTTTTGAATTAATATGTCAGCTTTAACAAAACTGGTCAAATAAAAAAAAAAATAATGTGTACATTATTAGGCTTACTTCACTTTGTGGAAATTCACACCAGAATTATTCTGGAAATTGAAATATTCGTAGGTCTTTATTATATTATTATTATTATTATTATTATTATTAATAAATTAATTAATTAATTTATTTATAAATAACAGTGCTAACTTTCTTTTGAAACTGGTTAAAGTAATAATTGATACTGAGGTGTGGCCTGATAGTCTTAAAAAACAGATTCTTAGACCTGTATACAAAAAAGGTACCCACGCGGAATTGAAAAACTATCGTCCAATTGCTTTACTCTCTGTTATAAATAAAATTGTGGAAAGATTTTTTACCAACAAAATTGAAAATTTCCTCAACAAATTTAATCTTTTGAACGACATACAGTACGGTTTCCAGAAAAAAAAAGGCACCACAGATGCTCTGCTATACTTAAATAATCATGTATGCCGGGCACTAAACGAGGGTAAATATGTCAGCGCTATTCTTATAGATCTTCAAAAAGCCTTTGACACACTTAATTTAAATATCCTCCGTGAAAAACTTGGTAAACTAGGTATCCGTGGTAAAATGTTAAGTATTCTCACTAGTTATCTCACCAACAGATTAAGTTGTGTTAAAATTGAAGACTGCTGTAGTGAGTGGCACAAGGTTGGCTATGATGTCCCGCAGGGCTCAATTCTTGGACCCATTTTATTTTTGATTTACTTAAACGACATTGACGATTTTCATTGGAATACTTACCTTACACTTTATGCTGATGACATCCTGCTGCT
>JAHWFP010213334.1:0-33033 GCA_023313725.1 Lithobius niger
AACTGAATCTGATAGAGTTGAAAACTCATCATTTTCATAGACTCATGCTGTTGTAAAACTTTTTTCCAATTTGTTTCATTTACACAGTTCAATGTTTATTAAAAGGGGAACTAAGGGAACTCTATATTCACTTAATTCTCTGTGCAAAACTACAGCTGCAGTTAGCAAGCAGTAGCACCATATGGATAAGTTTTTATTTATGTTCTTTTGTAAACAGATTTCTTTGAGCCTTCTGTTATCTGAAGCAAACTAATTCTCGTATTGACAAATTGTCTCAATATTGACCCTTATGTAGGATGTTTAGAAACAGTAAAAAGTCCAGCATACAAGAGGATGCCTAGTTGAATCGGGCAACCTCGTATCATGGCGAATAACCAGCGCAGATTCACTTGTTATTGAAAAATTTGGCAGTCTCTCATACAACCTTACCACCGAGTTTGTGCAAGGTGTTTGACTGGACCTCTTTTTAGTCACTGTTCAGCTCAGCTTCTTCACGAAGCTATATAGGCTGAACTCAGCCACTGCTCATCCACAATGATTATTTAGCTGGCCAGAAATGGGCAATCTCATCTTCTATGCCAGCATAACAGAAAGCTCCAAGCAGCTCCATACTGATCTACATTTGACGAAGTTGAAGTGCATAGACGAAGGGCTGTTTGCTTTATAATGAACTATTTCATGGATTCAAGAGTAAGACGGAGTTAATTTTATTTGGTTATTTGTAGAGCAGAAAGCTGTGTCATAATGACATGTTGAAAATCTACAAAAGGTGAGTTTAAGTTTAAGTTTAAGTTCAACGATACATCTAGTGTACGGCATCCAGTATCGGGATCCCGATTACCGGAATTCAGGGATGTCTAGTTTTTTTTAGTCCCTAAAACCCCAGGACTACAGCTGCCTAAATCCCGGGATTTTCGGATAGAAAAATAGGCTAAATTTGTCTAAAAATATGTAATAAATTAATGCGTTAAACTACAAAGAAAAAATACAGTGAAAAAATGCAATGAATTACCTTGCTTTCCCTTTCTTATCGTTTGACTTGACTCTAGTCGAACTAGTACTAGTAGTGTCTAAATTCTTGGCTGAGGTAGGAACTGAACATTTCTTTCCTGGCCTTTCAACCCCTTTCGCTTGGTGTTACTCACTGGGTAGCCACGCACGAATTCTATTTGTATGTAGAATTAGTCGTTGCTTAGTTTGGCATCAGAAAGAGAAGTAAAGTTAACACACACAGAAAAAACATCTTAAAAGACTATTTGTTTGTCTTTTTACTGGAGCTTCATGCTCATCTTTTAAATACGTGGTTCTTTAACACCTGCTTTAACACTTCTCAGATGGCATCGCATCAATCTTCCCAGCCCATTGCTAGCCAAGGCCTAGTTTTATATGGGTTAAAATGGGTCCTTACTATTGAACTGTACCCGTATTATACCAGGCCGTGGTTGACAACGGGCTGGGAGAGAGATGCAACGGCATTTGAGAATTGTTAAAAAGAGCGTTAAAAAAACCATTGAAAGGAAGAGCAATGAAGTTGCAGTAAGAAGACAAGTATACTCTTATTATGTTTTTCTGTGTGTGTGTAGGTAATTGCACGTTTACTTCGCAAGCAGTAAGCAAAAGACGAATTCAACATACAATGTTTTATACATTTTCTTCGATGGCGTTCAAAAGCCCAGGACAAATTTTCTTTTCCTACATCTGCCTCGAATTCAGACGCTACTGTTAGTATTTTTTTTTTTTTTCGTTAAACAGGTGAACGTCTTAGTAAAAGTCTTACTGAACAAGTAAAGCCAACATCCTACAGTAGACACAAGATTGTTACAATGACTTTGAGTTGTATGTAGGAAATAACCGTGCATTACATTAAGAAGTTGAAACATTTGAAGTTTACGCCTAATTTCCTACATACGTGTATCTTCCTTCCATCTTGGCTTTTTTTTTTCAGCTGCTCGTCAATGGGTTGCAGTACATTCTACAGAGTGTGGAACATATCAAAACTATATTAAAAAAAATAACAAATACAGAAAACTCCAATGATTTAAACTAGGTTAGAACTACGTCATCCGTGTTAAAGTCAAAATTTCTCTACTTAATTTTTCCGCCATCTATCAGTATTTGCCACTCAGTTTTGGTATATAAGCGTTGTTTGACTTGGTGAACACGTGCACTTATTTTTATTAATTTCCGATTTGTCACATTGGAGATATGGACTTACGCCGGAATCGTGAGTTTCTTTTTTGGCTTAGGTGGTTATGGTTTTTTTGGGCAGGTTTATACAATGGTCTCCACAGACTAAACGATTTCTCCTAAAAAGCTGGTTCGTAACTCGTTTGAAAGAATGCTTCCGCAGACATTCCCTTTATAGTAATAGAAATTTCAATAATTGGTCGTGCCATTTTGGAGTTCCGGAACCCTGAACGATCAGTTTTATTGTTTTATATTTTTTAAACATTATTATTATGCGCCAATGCTAATCTGCAAACGCCACCCACAAGGCGAAGACTGAAGATTAAACAAATGCTAACAATTCTGGTGAGCCAACAATTCACCCGCACTTTAAGGGACGTAAAGAGGAAGCATAATGCCTATTACGAATTAGTTTATAGAGTGATTCGACGTCATCCTCTCGTGTTAAAGCTAAATTGTCTTTGTCATATTTAGCTTGCCTTCTTGTGATGATCTAGACACACACTAGTATGTCGCCGCCTAGTAACAGTAGATCATCCCATTGTAGACCTCCGATTGTTAAACGATGAGAGATGCACGTTAGAATTTGATGGTTATGCAACAATACGTACTCCCTGCGCTTTGCGGTCTGATGTGTTAGTAACAATGAACTTAAAGGATTTCTGCATGACAAAGTGTGAACTAAGAAAACATACGAAAAATTCTCAATTTGGCTGATGTAACGGCTAATCTATTTGTAGGCATAGAATTCCTCAAGAAAAATGTAGAGATGAAGATAAAACAGTGAGACCTTTCGTAGGTTCACTGTCATAAGTTACATATTTCTATTAACTGTAAGCAATGAAAGCATATCTTATCATGTCGAAGATAAGTCCCAATGCGTCCGAAATCTTTGCAATTTGTGGGAAATCTGAGGTGAAGTTGTAGAGATAAGCAAAAAACTAAAGGGGATGCGCTGATTGAGTGAGCGAAGCGAACGAAAATCGGCGTTAGTTAGCAAGCGTGAGCAAAAATGGGACTGAAGAAACTTAGTATGCATAGTGATGGAAAGACAAGAAACCAAACCGTGTCAATTTGGCTGATATTACTTCAATGGAAAATGGAAAACTTATCAATCTGAAAATTTACAGACATAACATTCCTTCATAAAAAAGGTCGACATAAAGGTAAGACGGTCTGACCTTTTGTACGTTCTGTCGTATGACAATTGCGATATCCACCCAAAACCAAAATTGGTATAAAAGTAGCCGGCACGTTTCCAAAAAGGGTCGGCCTTTGAAGGTAGTGGTATCATTCAACCAGGGAAAGGCCGGCAAGGTTAATCCTATTAGCCTATTGATACCACGAGTAGCAAAGCTCTAGTTTTCATTTAACTTTCGAGCCATTAGTCGGTGCGATTAACTTGGCGGCCTTTCCCTGGTTTAATACCTTCAAAAGCCTACCCTTTTTGGAAACTTGGCGACTTCTTTTATACCAGTTTTGGTTTTGAGTTGATACAATTAAAGGTCAAGGCCTCTGAAAGAGTTGTGGACAAACCAACTTTCAACAGAAAGATTTTCAATGAATGAGCGCGCAAAGCGAGAAAATTCAGTACGCTTGCAAGGAATACGGTAAAAAAAAACTTTGTATTTCAAAGTAACACGAATAAGAAAAGAAAAACGAACTCGTTTCATGTTAACAATAAGGTTTAACTGATCCGAAGTCAAAACAGCAAAGGAACAAAAATAAACTTTCCTGTAAGGGCCCCCACAGGCCTCCCACAGGGCACTTTCCTGTACATGGCTCCCACAGGCCTCCCACAGGGCACTTTCCTGTACATGGCTCCCACATGTCATAAAATTCTTTGATTTTATCGAAATGTCATAAAATTGTCACAAAATTTGGTATTGTGTCATAAATATCATAAAATATTTAAAATTTATAGAAAATGCTGTAAAATAAATTCAAACTTGATTTTATGCTGTTCTCCACCTAGCAGAAATATAGTTGTTAGTGCGATAAAATTTTCGCACATAGTTGTTAGGAACAATTAAATTAAAATTTTGTATTACATTTTCGGAGATTAGATTATGTGCTTCCTCAGAATGTCAACATGTCAGGAACGATCCACCGATAATTGTAAATCCTACAAGTTGGTGTCTTGTGTTTTTAAAAATGATGGTCGGTGCTCAGATCACTGATCTATATAGTTGAAATTATCGTGTTGCTTTCATTCGTCCTCCAGTTGTGTGGAACGTTTTGGATGAACTAGATTATTGATATCTACGTAGGTGAGCCCTGTCTGGTTCATAAGTGGCACTCGCCAACGTGTTAGTCTAGTTATGGCAAGTAACTCTAGTGCTCTAAGGTGGGCTTCGTTTTTGGTGTTGAACTCCATTAATGTTGATATTTTTCCCCATGCAGTAATTGTGTTGTATGTGGTGTTGTGCTATGCCTTTACATGTTTCACCTCAGCGAGTGCCACTTATGTGTTCTTGAATTCTGATTCAAGATGCGTTTTGTCTCTCTGATGTAGACTGCCGGGCATTCATTACAGGAAGCGCAGTAACTGGCGTTGGGGGGAAGTGGTTTGACCTTGGTTTTTCTTCTGGTTAAGTATACTCTTGGATAGGTGCAGGAGGACAGGCAGAATGTTAGGGCGGGGCTTTGATGATGGACGAGGTGGGCGGTCCTGGGGTCTTGCTCGGAGTATTGTTTTGAATCAGATATTTCGTCATTTAACTCTTGTATTCTTAACACCTTTTCCCCTTCCTCGCATATTCCCGGCAGGTAGGTCATGCTTGCTTTTGGTCGATCTGCATGTGGCTTCTTTTGGTCGATTCCTTCTGTTCAGGCTTTCTTGGTTTTTACATTTGTTAATCTAGCAGAGCAGCCCCTCTTGACGAAGGTTGTCTTTTCTTTTTCTGGGTATTTCCTTGCAGTTTGGGGTGAGGAAGAGTGTTCCACGATTCTCGTGGGCGTGTTTGAGAGTATTGCTCTAATATTGCTTGGATTTGTACAGGATTCTGCTTCCAGTGTGGGTTGGTTTTCGGTAAGGAGTTGGAAATTTGGTCACTTTTACTGGTTAATTTGACATCGAGGAATGCAATTTCACCTCCATTTCGCCTTCGTACGTAGATTGTAGAGATACATTCCATGATTTTAGGACTTTCAGCCGTGGATGTCTTCCAAGATGTGTTCGTTATAATCTTCTGCATGTAGAACACTACAGTCGAGATATGCCATCAAATTTCCACTGGAATAGGCGTTTGCCAATTTCCTAATAAGAGGACGAATTTTTTTTTACAAGTGGCCCATAGGAATTCAAGATTTCTAAAAAAAAAAACGCCTCGGTTTCTGAAGGACAAAAATGCCCCTCCCCTTCTTGCGATGTTTACAAAGTTTTGAAGACTAATTTCTATTGTTCCATTCAAAAAAAAGTCTATGATACAAACAAGGTCTAAAGACCAAATCTCTGAATATTTTCAAGAACATGCGTTAAACCAGCTTTTCCTTTCATTGAAAATGTAACGCACATCCAAACATTTGGAAATCATTTGGCTGTAGAATATTACTCACAGGTAGCCTTAGTAGTCATTAGTAATGCTTACTTTCGGGTGAGGCAGTTTATTTTTTAACCTTACACCGGGGGTTTTCAAGATTCTTTTTCAAAATTTTGGAGAGTGCCATGAAAAATTGAAGTTGTCTTGGCTAACACCGGGCATGCTAATAACAATGAAGGTGGAGGCGTGTTCAAGATTTTTTTCAGGGCCTTGCAGAGTGTAATGAAACATTTTATGTCACATTTCTATTTGGCCCAAAAATCTGCCGCTTCTCCACCTCCAACACCAACTCACCAAGCCTGTTAAAAACGAAAAAGTGGGTTAAAAATTGCCCCTAAGTTGTTTAAAAGCGAAATAATATGCCGATTTGTCATAAAGTCATAAAATTTGGATCTGTTTAGTCATGCATTTACTTTTTTTTTTATTTTGGCTGGGAGCAATGTACACCGCAGTGTTGCTGTAATGTTTAGTTCACGTGAAACCTCACTGCCGTATACAACCATTAGACACGTAAATAAAATGAAAACCATGTAATGTATTCTGCAATACAGGCTAAACACTCGCTTACTTTCGGGGTTAAATCTTTCAGCGTTCTTCGATAAAATCGTCTCTCTTCCGTTCATCCTCTTGATGATACATACACCATTTTTTAAGAGTTTACATTCATGGTTTCAGGGCTGGCTTTTTATTTTTATTTTCAACGACATTTCCAGGTTTCAAAGGACCTGTAGAAACCCTCAATTACTTAATCTGATACAGCAGTAAGGTTTCACTTGGACTAAGCACTACAGCAACATTAGAGTATATAAAACCTTACAGGAAAGTTTATTTGAGTTCCTCTGCTGTTTTGACTTCGGGTCGGTTAAACTTTACCATGAAATGAGTTCGTTTTTATTTTCTAATTAAAAATTAGTTAATCAGTTCAAACAAAGGACATAATCTGGCTCATTTCTTTTCTCACTTCAGTTTACATCTTGTGAGTAGCCTATTATAAACAACGAAGTTATCAAAAGCAAACTTCCTTTGTGTAATGTTTTTAGCCACTGAAAGTCATGAGAAAAGATCCCAAAATTTTGGGATTAATCCTGGGATCCCGAGATTGAAAGAAGAATCCCGAAATCCAGGGATTGCAAATACAGATGGATTGGATTCCCTAAACATTACCCCTCCATCTTTATTGCGTCCATCACGCTAATTTCGTTTTAGTTAACTATTTATAACAACAAGAACAAAGATAGGGAGGAAGAGAAATCAAATTATTATTCAGCTCATTTTGATGGAGTGCTATAAAGCCGTGCTATCAGCCCAAATGCACTCCATCATTAGCGAATTCAGGACATTAAGGGTTCCATAATCGTATTCTCTTAACTACTCGATAACGGCTATATATCAAAAGCATGCCAACTCCAGTAATCGTTGCTTAAGTCGTTACCATTCGGTTGTTGCCAGATAATGGTTCTATCAACACGCTTGTGCCAAGTTTTACCACAGTACATTTTGCAATTAATTCTGTGGGGAATTTACCATTGATGAGTTTAAAGAAAGCTTCGCAAATCTTTCAGACATCAAAGAAACTCTTGCTAGTTTTGTTACGACAAAAACTTAAAGCTTAGCTTGAAGGATAAAGAAAGATATTATTTGGCGTATATGATTGTTTACTGAATCAGCTGATCCGTCAACTCGTGGTTGAATTTTTTGTATATTATTCCTTATCAGCTGATATGATTTATTTGTTAGGGTGCTTCAATGTTGCACGGGTGCTGCAAAATGTTTACTACCAGTCATAGCTCACAAATACGTCATGATGTGGTCGATTCTCAAAAATGTGACATTTTCCCCAAAACAAGTTAGGAAAAGAAAATTATTATTTTCTGATTAACCCCGTATTTTTCCATTTGTAGGTATGTTCGAATTTTATACTCGACAGAAACCAAACTTGTTAATAATTAAGGCATAGGAGTGTTACTTGCTACGGAATAAGACAGCATCATTACAACCAAGTAGGCCTATAGTTTATGTTTACTAATTTATTATTGTTATAAACAGTAAAATTTGGCGTATAAAACTTTAAGCAGCCCAGCTACGAAGATATTCTTTCTTCCACTGCCAACATCCATCCAAAATTAAATAGCTTACCTTAACTAACAGAAAAGAAACACAACAGCACAACAGCAAAACTCATACAATAAAAGCTGCTTAGACTCAGTAAAGCTTTATAATGGACTTGTATTTCGTTGAGATAAAGTGACGGAACTCGAACCAGTGAATTCCTGATCACAACTCATACGCTCCTACCATCTTAGAAGCTCCGTTAGTTTTGATCGGGAATTCGTTGGCTCAACTCTTGGTAGGTCGTGCCGAATCTTAGTTATTTTTAGTGTATTATGTTGTATTATTGAGTTTTCTTTACATAGTTTATAAAATTTGTAGCGCTTTGTGTATGTTTACTTAAATGATTATTTGAGCCTTTTGTCTTTTGATTTTTACTTTCCTTTAATGACAGTAACATTTTATCTGCCTAATGGAGGCATGGATCTAACTGCATATCGTTCATTGCGGGTTTGCGATCTATTTTCTATGGCCTTGACAGGTGGCTCAGGTGGTAAGAGTTTCTGAGATGCGATTCGGAGTTAGTTGTTTCTTGTCCCAGTTACGTCACCTCATTGAAATATGAAGTCCATAATAAAGACTTTTCGCTGTTGTGTTTCCTTTACTCCAACATAATTTACAGTGATTTATTATTATTGGTTTATTTACTTAATTAGCATATTTCTGGGAGATGTTGTGGTGGTAATGATCGTTTTGATTTCGCAGATTAGAACTGTGTGGATTCTAATTCCACAGTTACGTAAATTGAAAATGAGCCATCAGCGTAAATTATACATTAGAAATAATGTAAATGTGTGACCCGGATTCGAACTGGCAAACCAGTCCATCAGCAGATCACTGCAATACCGCTATTCCGCCTCGTCATGATTGTGACCTTAATAACGGGGTACAGTGAGTTAGTTCTCTTTTGCTTATGCCAGTGAAGGCATACTGGGAAGGCATACTGTGAAGTCATACTGTGAAGGCGGGGTAGTAGTGATCTAGTAATGGTACGATTCACTGGTTCGAATCCGGGTCACATCACTTCAATGAAACGTAAGTGCATAATGATGGCGTACTGTACTACGTTATTTCTAGCGTATGATCTTCGCCGATGGCTTTTTCCAATTTACTTTTATATTATTTACAGCGATTTATGTCAATTTTCCATCAATGAGCTTTATGATGGTATACCGATTTGTATTTCCTTTTCATTGCCTATGATCGAGCACATTCGGTCGAATGGAGTCCTTACTATGGTTGTGATCTTAGTAACGGGTTCACTGAGGTATCTTTATGTCAATGGACAAGTGGCGAAATAGGCAACAGCAGTATGGTAGTGATCTGATTGCGGATTGGTTCATTCGTTCGATTACGGTCAGGTCACTTGAATGAAACGTAAGTACACAAAGTTGGCTTACAGAACTACGTTTTCTTCTAGTGTATGATGTTTGCTGATGGCTTATTTTCATTTACATTGTTTACAGCTATTTATTTATATTTATTTATCCCATAGTCAATCCCTATTTATTAGCATAAACATCTACAGCAAGTTTCTGTTACTAATGGCGATGGATGCGATGGAGCTTATTTGTATGCTCTGGTTCTACAGTTTTAATACCTCAAAGGATTTTAGCGAGCGTTAACCGCACCCGGTCATCTGCCCGACGAAGCCCTAAGGCCCTATGTCTGCAACACCCGGAATACCTATTTTAATACCTATTTTTGCTACAACAATTCGCTCGTGTTGCTGAACAGTTGTTGTAACCTGCGTGTCTGTCGAGATAATGCTTGAGACAATGCTACAAAGTGGAGTCTGCCATCTAGTGACGATTTGTGCAATTAACAATTTGCTTTATGGTAATGATGATAAAAGTTGGAATAAAATTTAAATAAGAAACGCACCGTTGTCAAGATTGATCTTTTAACAGTCATAAGTTGAAGAAACTGCAACGTTTCGGACTGGAAACTATTTTCAGGCAAACAAATGGAAACTATAAGCTAAAGGCGTTAGTATGGAGCCCTGTAAACGACATGAAAGAAAATAAAATCTTCTTGCATATACAACGTGGTCGTCTTGTATAAACAAGATGGTCATCTTGTATAGACAAGATACTAAGTTGTATAGGCAAGTTAGTCTTCTTGAAAATATAAGAAGACGCTCTTCTTGTACACACATGATACATTCTTGCATATAAAAGATGCTCTTCTAGTATATATAAGATAATATCTTGTATATAGAAGATAGTATATTGTATATACAAGAAGAGCATCTTGCATATATAAGAAGTGCATATTGTATAGTATACATGATACTTTCTTGTATATACAGGATAGTTTCCTTCATTGGGATTTGATGGTTTCTTGTGAATCATTTGAACATTAGAGATTATAATGGATATCGGGGGTCGTTTTGAATCACTGAATCTTTCTTCCCTTTTCAAACTTAGGGATCATTGCGATTCATTTGAATCTTGGCAATCATTTTGAATGTTTTTAATATCTAGGATTGTTTATAATGCTTGGAATCATTGTGATTTGTTTGAACCTCGAGTCGTTTTGAATCTTTTTATATCTACAACTACTATTTTTATGCTTGGGAATAATTGAGATTCGTTTGAATCTTTGGGTGGTTTGAAAGAATTTTTTAGAATTTTTTTATGCTTATGGATTGTCGAGATTCGTTTTAATCGTGGGGTCGTTTTGAATCTTTTAATATCTCCAACTCTTTATGCTTGGGGATCTTTGTGATTCCTTTGAATCGTGGGATCGTTTTGAATCTTTTCTTTATCTAGAACTATTTTTATGCTTGGGAATTGTTATGATTCTTTTGAATCTGGGGTCCGTGTTTAATATTTTTACTATTTATAACTCTTATGCTTGGGATCGTTTGAATCTTGGGACCGGTTTGAATCCTTTCAATACCAGCAACTCTTTTCATGCTTAGGGATCGTTGTGATTCGTTAGAATCTTGGAATTTTTTTTTAATTATTTTAATATCAATAACTTTTTATGCTTAGGGATCGGTCGGTGTGAATCGTTTGAATCTTGAGATAATTTTGAATCTTTAACTTTAACGAATCATGTTATGCTTTGGATCGTTTTGATTCGTCTGAATTTTGGGGATCGTCTTGAATCGTTGAATCTTTATCTTTTGAAGTTAAGATAAGAGGGATCACTATTATTTGTTTGAATCATGCTGTTCGGTTTGAATATTTTTAAAACTCGAACCACTTTTTTTTTTAACTTTGGGGGACTGTAACGAAATACTGATGCATTTCCGGACTCTAGTCTTACATTGATCATGGACAACCTCCTGAAAGTTAGGCCAGACCTTTTAGGTACTGCCTGTATAATACAGATCACTGTTGCAGTTCGTGATAGCGGTGTACGCCTCACTATTTTCGTTGGTGGTGGTCCGAAAGTGGCCAGATGTGGCCGACAAGTGACCCCATAATCTGTATTAAGGTACCAGATAGAGACAAACTGTTTTCCTTATTAGACTCAGCATCCAAACTTAGTTAAAATGTATAAAAATAACCGGACGTATAAAAGAGGACGACGCCCGAAAGTGTGGCGGAAGTGTACAGAAGATCGGTTGCGACCGCAGCTGCTTGTTTTTAGCTTTACTTTTTTGAAAAATCTGTTTCACTTCAGAGTTTTGAGTGCAAAGATATCTAGACACACGCTAGTGTGTGCGCCAAGTTAGGCAACAAACATCACAGCAAACATCATATCAGTTCAATTCTCGAGGTTGTAAATTATTGTAGCTCGACGACATAGCGTCAGTGTCTTATATTCTGAAGCAGAGTTGAGCACATTTCAGGTACTTCAATAAAAATAATGCGGTGAAATCGAGAGCATTGACCCACCTGACAAAAATTAACTCGTGTAAGAATGACAGCTAAGCTACTTTCAATGCAAAATCTGACCTTCAATAACGTTGCAAATGTGTTACTACTAGCTAGCTAGTCAGATAGCTAATTCGCTCATCCCCTTGTTAAATCCTATAAGGTGATTATTCATCGGTACCGAGATAAGGGGAAGGCTTCCAGCTATGAAATTAGACGAATGGATGCAGTACACTATGAACTGCGAACCTTTTTATGGTTTGGCGCCTGGGGTTGTAACGGGGATGGCGTGGGAGGGCGCGTAAGTACGAAAATATTGTTACAACCATTGTTAGTATTGTCGGCATCGTCTCTCATTGGATGGCCAAAGTTCAGACAATGACAACGTGTATACTGGCTAGCATGTCTAGTCACACGTGCTAGACACACATGCTAGTGTATCACGATAAATGTAAACAAAGTAGCCAAAGAAATTGTATTCACGTCCAATTCACGAATAATAAACAAACTGCAAAAACAAAGCAAAATAAACAAAGCCCAAAACTGGTAAAGAGACCACCAAGTTAGGGTGGTTCGCCCTTCAAAGGAGTCACATCAACACACCTAAACAAACTAAATAAAACAAATTACAGCATAATTAAAAGTAAAGCAAAACCTTTAAAGAGGTGACTAAGTTGAGAATGGTTCGGCCTATAGGCAAACGGTAGTAGCAAATTGTTGAAAATCAATTTCTTGTTGACGTGGTACGTTATTACACATCTGCACGGTAGTGGAGTTGAGTCTAATACACAATTTAAAAGAAAGGAGTGATATCATATCAAAAACCAAAACTGGTGAAAAAAACGCCAAGTTCCGAATGATTCGGCTCTTCAAAGGAGTGATATCAAGTTTTCAACACACAAAAACATTCGCCAACTTAATAACACGGAATAATACTTTGGACGGTAAATGAAAATTTGAATATTGTTACCGAAAGTAGCAATGTTCTAGTTTTCATTTAACCTATGAACTATTAAGCGGTGCGATTAACTTGGCGAATGTTTTGGTGTGTTGATATCACTCCTTTGAAAGGCCGAACCATTCGGAACTTGGCGTCCTCTTCACCAGCTTTGGTTTTTGATATGATAGAACTGACCATGTACAATTATCAGTATATTCACCCTACAGAATAACATAATAAACAATAGCACCAATAGGGATGCCGTCGAAAACTAATGCTTCAACTGGGTTGGTAGAAAGGATGATGTGTTTGTGAGTGTATGAGGCGGTTGGGAGAAGGGAAGAATGCGCATTATGTGTGTGAAGCTAAGGAGGGAAGGAGAGTCATCATTTAAAACGTTTAAATACGACTTTTTATCTGATCGATCGTTACAAAATACGAGACTTTATAATGCGCACCCCTTTGTCACGAGCTCGAATCATATTCAGAGATCATCAGAAAAATCAGAACACAACAGTATATTCAAAACAATCGTAAATAGTTATAGAAATAGCCATGATTCAATTTATTCGTTACAAAACTATTATACTAAGGTACAGATTCAAGATTCATCACGAAGTTCATTTTACTGCAGTAAAAAATCTCCAAAAGGTTCAAAACGATCTAAAAATGATAATAACTGATGACAAAGATCCACAAACAAATTAAGAGTCGTAAATATTAAAAAATGTTAAATGACCCCCACGATTCAAATGCAACGAATCCCAAGCTAAGAAAGTCGTAGTTATAAAACAGATCCAAACTGATCCAAAGATTCAAATGATTCATGCCAAGCCCTAAATACAAAAGTCATGGATTTTTCAAAAATTCAAAATGACCGCAAGATTCAAACGAATAACAACAATCTCAAAACATAAAATGAGTCGTAGAAATTTTTAAAAGATCCAAAATGACCCTAAGATTCAAAGTCTTTCTAGTCTTAGCCGCATAACGCAAGCCCGACAACACTCCATTTAACAAATTTCTAGTAAATGACGACGTACCAGAATCATTACTCGTGCACATGAAGCACGAGATAGCTTTCCTACAAAGTTCGGATATTCGATAGTTACCATGGTGACAGGACAATCCGTCGGTAGCGATCAGTTAGCCCGGCCAAGGTCAAACATTCTGCTGTTACTTTTCTACTGAGCGTAAAAAACGTAACGAATAGTTCTCTTAATCGCCACTAATATTCCAATTATCCAATAATAAACTGTGGTAGCAGAAACAACAGCAGTACGTTACAAATTTTAAGCGGTACCTAAATTAAATGTAAATAGTTGAAAATAAATTATTAATAGTTGACGTAAAATTTGGTAATGTTACGGATCATATTGTATTTAAATTCAAAGAAGCAAATTTTTCAGTTAAAATAAAATACGTATTTACTTTGGTTTATGAGCCGTGACTGATATTAATTAATTTATTTATTTTGTTTATTGAGCTATGAAGGACTACATATACCTACGCGCTCATGCTAGCCTACTTAACGCTACCTTAACCTAAACCAGGATGACCAGGTCACCAGAGAACCACAAAACACAGAACACGGGGAACACTGGAATAAACCAGAGAGAGACCATCAGGGAACTCAGGGGAACACAAGGAAAACGAAGACCCATAACGGAAATACGCACATTACTTCTGCCTCATCAAAAAATGCCAACAACATTGTATTTGTCCAGTTTTGTCCTACTTGATATACCGGAAATATGCACATTACTTCAGCCTCATCAAAACTTTCTAAAAACATTGTCTGTGTCCAGTTTTGGCCTACTAGATATTGAAGCTTACTGGCCATGAACACCACCAACCAGTACCAGAACAAGGCATTACACGCCAAAGCCTATTTCCCCACGCCCATGATGACCAATCACGGCTACCACCTCAACGCAAGCAATGAGCCCAAGGTGCTAGGAACAAGAAGGACCCCCAGACCCTAAATGAAACGCTGCGTCGCCTTGCAAAACCCTACGATCCTACGCAGGGGGTCGACACCTAACACCGGGTGTGGGGAGACACCGAGGGATGCACAAAGAGGATCAAGGCCTGCAATGGATGCAAAGCGCCGATGAGCAGCCCACTGTAAGCATTCAAACAAAAAATGACGCACAGTCTCGTCACCGTCACCACAAGCACAAAGAGAAGAGCGAGTCCACCCCAACCTAAACAAGTGCGCCCTGAGCTGAATGTGCCCGGTCCGAAGTCTAGAGAGTAAACCTGCATCGCGGCGGGAGAAACTATTAAGAGACCTAGGATTGGCAGTGGAAGGGTGCAACTCATACAGACACCGGCCCACCTCACTGGTGGACCACTCTGCAGCCCAGTCACGCTCAACAATTCTTGCAACCACAGGCCGCATATCCCTGTGGCCCAGGGCCAGACTTACCACCCCTCCACCACCCTCCGCACCCTGCCTGGCAAGACTGTCAGCCAGTTCATTACCAAAGCAGCCCGAGTGGCCCTTTACCCACCCGATGGAGACAGACCTGCCGCACTGATACAGGGTATACAGCTTCCACCCTATCTCAAAAGCGACCGGGTGGATACACTGCAAAGACTGGAAACTGCGCTTGAGGAAGCCAATACCCGCCAAGGAATCGGTGAAAATGCGGAAGTCGGGCAACTGTAGATCGGAAGCAATGTCCAGAGCCACAGAAATAGCAGCAAGTTCCCCCACAAAGGCCGAGGGAAGTTGGTGGAGGGTGAACCGATACTCCAACCGCCAGCTTGGAATGCAAACACCAATACCCCCCCTATTCTGGTCCTCGAAAAACGAAGCGTCACAGAACACCTGCACAGCAGAAAAACCAGTCTCACCACCCCTCAACTGCACAGATGCCAACGACACAGGACACCAAATCCACGGGGCAGTGGGTGGATCACAATCGGGGTCGGAAAGCCACCCATCCCATCCTGCAAAAGGAGTGTTGCCCCCAGTCCTGGAGCACCAAGCAAATCGCGGGCCCTATCAGATAAGGCCATATAGTCCAACAGGATACGGCCAAAGGGGTCAGACTGGCCCCTTCCAATTGCACGCAGACAAATCCGAGACAACAGTTCCCTGGAGCGAGATGCAACGGGGCGTTCACCTGCCTCTACATGTAGAGCAGGCACTGGAGTTGATGGCAGACAACCGGGATCGCTTGTCCAGAGCTGGCCAAAACCGGGATATGGTAATCAGCAGAAGAACGAACATACACCTTGTAAAAGGAAACAACAGTGGCACGTTTCGCAATGGATATATTATTCGCAATGGACGTCAGCACGTTCGCCCTGGCTGACACACACTGCTTTACAGATGCCAAATCATAGGTCCAAGACAACTGTGGGTCCAACCAAAAACCAAGGTAGCGAACCTTGGGCTTCGCCACAACACGAGAACCATTCACCAAAATTGATCCCTCCCAGGCCTTCCCCCGCAGAAAAATCATCAGCTCCGACTTGGCGCTAGCCAACTGAAGGCCTCCATCTGCCAAGGCGTGAGAGCCCACTGCGATGGCCGCCTCAAGAGCAGCCAAAATCAAAGGCAGGTCCCGCCCCGTAAGCCAGACAGCAACGTCATCCGCATAGGCGACCACGTTGACCGAAGAGCTCATCTCTATGAGAACAGCATTGATCGCCACTGCGAAAAGTGCCGGGCTTAAGCAACTACCCTGGGGAAGGCCACGGTCGGTGGAACGCACACCAGACCAGACACCCCCAACCCTGGTTGCAAAGCTACGCACACCAAGCAGAGCCATAATCGCTGTAACCAACTTTCCACCAACACCCAGCACCCTCAGGGAATGCTCCACCCATGATACGTCAACCATATCGTAAGCGGCCTTTATGTCCAGGAAAACGGCCACCGCAAAGCAGTCGTTTACCCATGCCTCCCTAATGCCTGACTCCAGGTACAGTACAGCATCCTGAGCTCCCCGGTTCTTTCGGAACCCAAACTGGGCGGCAAACAGCCCACCTGAACCCTCGATCTGCCACACCAGCCTTG
The DNA here is from genome assembly GCA_023313725.1 of Lithobius niger. Classification (NCBI taxonomy): domain Eukaryota; kingdom Metazoa; phylum Arthropoda; class Chilopoda; order Lithobiomorpha; family Lithobiidae; genus Lithobius; species Lithobius niger. The sequence continues at coordinate 16,642 of JAHWFP010213334.1, forward strand.
TAACCAACATCCTCTCATAAACTTTTCGTGTGCACGAAAGGAGTGCAATTGGCCGTTAACTCGACACAGAGGAGCGGGTTTTGCCCCTGCCGAGAACTGGAGTGAGGATTGAGAAAAGCCAGGAGTCTGGCACCGGGGTCCCGTCATACCGAGACTGGAAGAACCCCAACAACGCCTCCTGGCCATCCTGGGTAAGGCCACGGAGGTCGTCATAGGAGACTCCGTCAATTCCCACAGCACTCCCAGGACGACAAGAGGCCAGTGCAGCAGAAAGTTCTTGCATGACCAGTGGATGATCAGACTCACCCGACCCATGCCCAACGTTCGTGGGGTGGACAGGGGTTGGGGGACGCCTCGGGGCACTGTAGACTTCCGCAAAATTGGCGTTAAATGCCTCTGCCATTCCTGGCCCCCTGAGAACTTCATTGGAATGGCCAAACACCCAAGCCACCATAGAGCTTATATGTCGGGGGCGGACCAAGGCCCAAACACGTGACAGAGAAAGACCCCGCGAAACCTGATCGCAAAGCCTTGCACCAAACGGCGCCCTCTCCCTGCGAAGGAGAAACCGAGTTTCCTGGGCGATCCCAACAAACTCGAACCACCGTTAATCAGACCGACAACGACGAAACCGCTGCCAGGCACGCCGGCGATCACGCACAGCAGTCACACAGACCGGAGTCCACCAGACCACCTCACGGCCCCGTCTACCAGTCTTGGTACGCAGACTGCATCCGGCACTACGCACCCTGCCAACCCACTTCTTAAGCCAAGATGCAAAATCGCCAGAGTCGACAACTGGAGAGACCTGCGGCACTACACCACCAAGACGGCCGCGACCCCCACCCTTTCCAGGTCAAGGCCACAGGAAAGTGGTCGCTACCCCGCAAATCTGATGAAACCTCGAACGAAAACTGGGCAGCCAGCTCATTCGAGCACAGGAACATGTCCAGGACTGACTCCTGGATCTGGCTCCCGTACCTCCTAACGAACGTAGGTGTACCATTTTGTAACACAGATAAACCCAAGCCATCCAAAGAATCGGCAATCGAACGCCCCCAACCATTACAACGACTGCCACCCCAGAGCCAGTGATGAGCATTGAAGTCCCCCCCCCCCCCCAAGACCAAGAGCCGAGGGAGGGATTTAACCCACCTCACCCACTCATGATATGAAACCCTCCCAGTGACATGAACAACACCAATGGTTAACCACCCTTGGCCCCACCACACCTGGAACACACATGCATCAATGCCCCCACACATGGTAATGGGGGGGGGGGGACACAAACGGGACCCAGTCTTTAATAAGTACCCTCACCCTTGAACCACCTGGACCAGCGATACACAAAAAACCCTTCAACACAGGGACAAACCCAACTGGCAGCCTTGTTTCGACCAAACCTAAAATTTCGACTTTAGTTCCTAACCATTCCAGCTCCTCCCTCTTGTTCCCAACACCTCGCACATTCCAGGTACAGATAACGAATGAATTAGACACAAAACACATTACACTACGGGGACACCTGAACCACCAGGAGCTCATTTTCTCCCTCCTGTGAGGTCGTATCACCATTTCCCCCATCTGGTACTGACCCCTCACCAACATCTAACTCCCCATACAACATAGCAACCTCACTGGACACGACAACACCACATCACTCCCACCCCCATCACTACACACAATACTCGCACAGCTACTTTGAGCTGCCACTGACGATGTACTTGGAGCACCCAGTTCTGAATTGGCACCACACGTATTTCCACCACTAGAAAAACCTACACTTTGAATTTCACCATCACCACAATCACCAACACCTGAAGCCGCAAAATCCGGACACACGTTCGTCTGGGTCCCACGCCGGCCTCTTTATCCAAAACACACTCAGAAGCCGCCGCACCACTCACCACACCACCACCTTCTTCCATCTCCTGGCCGGCTTCGTCACAAGCCAAAGGGGAGAAACGATTCTCTTCCACCGCTACTTGCTTCGAAAGAGGTGGAGAACTGGCCAAAGCCGAAGCCTTGCGTCGTCGTGACATTCTTTGAGTTGTCCAAGCACCAGACGAACCAGCTGCAGGTGTACCCTGGGGAGGGCCACTAGCCCCAGTGGGGGCTTGGGAACCCACCACCAGTGGAGCCGCCACAGTTAATGGACGAGAAGGCACAGGAGCCACGAGGTGAACACATAGGCCATCACGAGGCAGGGCTATTCTACAAACGTCACAGTAAACTGACGTACAAAAACGCCTCACGTGACCTCTGAGGCGACATTTCAAGCACATGGGTGGCCTGTCCGCCACCGCAAACAAGGAATCTATTCCCAGAACCCCGACCACATCAGGGACATCCTCGACGAGCACCGTGTCTTTAAGCCTCAAAGTACCGCACCTAATCCCCGTGCGGCAGTGGTGTAAGCCATTCATTGTGTGATACTCATGCCGCAAACCTCACACTTCTCCATAGCCAGCTAGAGCCCTCACAATAGCCGCGTCTGGCACGTCTAATGGGAGCCAATGCATACGGAACTTGAGAGTGCGATCCTGTAAGTCATAAACCTTCGCCGGGTGGCCACCTACCAACAGGTGTCCCTTCTTCTTAACCAGCATCTTCGCCTCTCGATCCACGAACTCGACCTGGAAGGCGGTGTTCGCTCTTAACCAACAAAGGCCAGAAACACGTCGCAAATCCAAAACCTCTACCAGTGCATCGCGCACATTCTCCAACAGATACGGGCGACCCGCCGGCGCTACCAGAACAACGAGTGACCTTGCCATGGGAATATTTGCCAAGCCACCTTTATACAGCCGTTGTAGCCAGGCAAGGTCGCGTGGAACCTCCTGTTCACCTTGGTTGGGCTCATCACGACCAGGCACATCCGCTTCAAATGCAGTCACTTCCTCCTCCATCTCTGGAATCATGTGAGAGGCAACCACATCCACATAGGATGCTTTCGCTGCAGCAACATCACCCGCACCTCCAGTAGCATCCAATGACCTATCTTCTTTTCCATCGGATTTCCTATGGTAAATACCGTCCCTAACAATCCCTCTCCTACAAGTATCTTGATCTTCTCCCAATCCATCGTCGCCAACACTGTTCGCATTGTTGCCGTCCACATTGTCGCTGTTTACATTGTTGCTGTGTCTGTCTCTAGTGACATCATTTAACCCTAAATCCACAAATCCTTCATTTTTCACACTCACCCCGTATAAGTTCAAGTCCACCTCGTCCGGTCCGATATCTGCCGCCATTCTCCATATTTCCTGATACTTGTCACTCGTCACTAAGCCCCTAAGAACTTCATCCTGTGTTAGCAAGCCCCTCTGACATAGGGCAAGCAAAAAACGCCGTACTGGGCGCGCCATTTTTCACTCACCTGAATTGTTTTTAAGTGTATATTAATGTTCGTCCTACAACAATCGTCTGCTTTAACAGCGAGTTACTTTGACAAGTTTGTGATGGATCCTTGGAAACGAAACTGCTTTCTGCATCGAGAGGCGGTAGAAAAAAACATTCCTATGATCACTAAACGAACGAATGAATACTTTCGTCATTTGCGCAAAGAGTATTCATGAATTTAAGCAAGAAATCTTTGCAGAATATTAGGTGGTATTATTCAAGTTGGCAATTTTTATTTCAAAGTTTATTTTAAAAAGAAACGGTATATTCTAGTTTCAAGTACAACTCGGGTGTAGTTTAAGCCTTGATAAATTTTCTCATCTACGCGGTACATTCCCAAGCTATAAAAACACGTCATGCAAGCGCTCGGTAGTTTCAGCTTCGGAAAGAGTCTCTCGTGATTGAGAAAATTTAACGAAAAAAAACTATGCGCTCGTGATATTCATTAATAAAAACTAGTTACAGTGTTGTAAAACAGTCACCCGACCCAGGCGGCCACCCGTCTAATGATAAAGGTATTCTATTGTAAATGGAATGATTGTCGGCAATAATATAAACTAGGATAAAACAATACTTCAGTTCAGGTATATGAATCTTAATATTAAATCGCTGGCTAAAGGTTTTGTTGTTGTAGACGATTACAATTAAAGGATGAGTGAAGCTTCGTTAAATATTAAAAGCGCTTAACTTTCTGCCCAGGATCAAGTAAAAAATATAGCATACACGAACCCATGGAACAAAGGCGTATTTACGGAGGAAATATTCGTATGAAAGTGCATGGAGTCCGGATCAGGGGAGGTGCTGAGTGGTGCAAAGCAAACGAAAGTCAGCGTTTGTTAGCCCGAGTGTGTAAACTGAACACGTAACTTTTAATGGATAAAACAATGCTTCAAATATAATTAAACTTAATATTAAACGGCTGGCTAAAGGTTCTGTCATTGTAGTTGATTAATAATAAAGGATTAGCGAAATTCGGTTAAATGTGGAACAAAAATGACAGAACCGGCAGGATACAGAATTAGACTTTCTTGTACAAGGGCGTATTTATTTATTTCTGTTTTACAAAGGCGTATTTATTTATTTCCGGAGGAAATGATCATATGAAACTGCATGGAGTACGGGTCAGCAGAGTAGCTGATTGAGTAAGCAAAGCGAACAATAATCAGCGTTTGTTAGCCAGCATTCTCAAAAATACATAGACGACATATAGACTGCATATACACGCCTTCCACAACAAACACATGACAGCGCAAACGGTGAATCAAACACCAACCGTGAACCACCCTTAACTGCTTGCTGAAGGTTCAGTCGTTGTGGACAATTAAAATAGAAGGATTAGTGAAACTCGGTTAAATATTGAAAAAAAAATGACAAAGCCGCGAACTAAAGGTTTCAACTTTGCTGTGCAAAAGCGTACCATACACAGCGATAACCGTGTATCATACTTCAATCATATACAGGGTGATTCATAAATACTGAAAAATACGCCTATGAATGTAGGCCTACAAATTGTAGGCCTGTAAGTTGTAGGTCTATAAAATGTAGGCCAATACTACAGGGTGCCTAATTTTATTAGCACATGAAAAAAAACGTTAGTTCGATCTAATAAAGGCTTGCTATGTGTCCCTTTTAATACTTGAGAATTAATTATATGTCCATCCAACCTGCACTTGACGGGGACGTTTTGTAATTGTGTTGTAGTTAACTGCGTGTTGTCAGGTCATATGTATAATATTACAAATACGTCGTAGCCACCTTCTTTGAACGTAGAAGTTGAACGTTAGGTTGGAACGTGTATGCCTGTGAGACACTGCACTACGTTTGAAAATATTAACGCATTTCAAACCATTTTAGAAAGATGTTCAAACCCTGAGTTCAGGATATTGATTAGATTTAACTAAATTGTTTAGAGGTTTACAATGTTTTCGGTTTGGCAATCCAAATGCACTGCAATACATGAATACAATTGAAAATATCACCGCATTACATAACATTTCAGTGACGGGTTCAAACCCTGAAGTCAGGAAATTCATTAAATTTGACTAAATTGTTTTACAATGTTTTCGGTTTGGCAATTCAAATGAACTGCAGTACATGAATACAGCTGAAAATATCACCGCATTTCATAACGTTTCAGTTACGGGGTCTAACCCTGAGTTCAGGAAATTCCTTAAAGTTGAATAAATTGTTTATAGGTTTGCAAGGTTTTCGGTTTGGCAATCCAAATACTGCAACACATAAATACGGTTGGAGATATCAACGAATTTCAAATTTTTTTGGCTACTGGGTTCAAATCCTGGTTTCGCAATAAAATGTTGCACAAAGTTAAATGAGGCAGGATATTAGATGAGCTTACTAGGATTGTAGCTTGGGCACAGTCACAGTATGGGCCGTGCTATACCTGTTGAGCACATTTTATTTCGGGGGGGAGGCAGCTTTCCACTGGTACAATAACCTAAGGTGCACCTTACAAAACTTTGAGTCCTCTTGTGAACATCATCATTTTACTAAGTCTATTATAGGCTTACATTTTATAGGCCTACGTCTTATAAGCCTATTTTTCAGTACTTTATGAATCACCCTATTTATATATATATATATATATATATATATGTCTATAGCCGTGTATATGTATGATTGAAGTCCTATCTCAAGCAAAACTAGAAATATTAATTTCTGCATTCCTATTCAATATATTTCGAACAAACTTTACCACATAGTAGATAGGTATGGAAGGTATATGTGTACCAACATTAATGTAATTCCGTGCAAGAGTAAAACTAAGGAGCCACACGTAAATTTGAAAACACTGTTTACTTCTTGTTGTGCTTGTTCTTGTTGTTGTGTGAAACGATTTCAGAAAAAAACTACTGTCGCCTACCTACCAAAAATTTTAAACATGATCTAAGCCAGAAATTTCCTTGGCCTTTACCTTACAGAGGCCACTTTTTCGATTGGTCGAGCCATTCCAGAGTTACGGGTCCCTAAACGATCAGTTTGATTGTTTTCATTGTTTTAACCATTGTATTTGGCAACAATACCATTCAGCAAATGCCAGATCCATGTTTCGTGCACGTGTTATGTATTTGCTATAAAATTGATTGTTGATGGGTAAAATGAAAGCAAGATTGCAAGATTTGCGGTTGCAAGATTTTGTCGGTGTGCGGGAGTGGAGGTTTGAGAGAATTAGTAGTTAGAACTCTTGTGCTCTGCGTCTATGTCTATGTCAAGTGCAATGGTCCTGCGTGCTGAAGAGACCTGCCTGAATCTTAGCCTGCCTGGAAAAGAAGGTGTGTTGGTGTGGTGCTGCTGTGCTGTGGTGCTGTGGTGATGTGTGACTGACGACCTGCTGGGCCCACTGGAACTTTCTCTAATTGAGAAAGAGAAAGTGGGTGGGGCAACGGGTGGGTGAAGAGGAGAGTGCGAAGGATTTAGTGCACTCCGAGTGTTTATGTGTGGTGCACTGTAGGAGTTTGCCCTGTCTGGGATAAGGGTCTGGTTGGTTTTGTTTGGTGTAGACATGTGCAGTGGTGTGTTTTGTATTGTCTTTTCTGTATGGGGGCGTATAGCATTTTGCCTAGGCCTCGAATAAACAAAGGGAAAGCACACGTCGTCAGATGTAGATGTTTTGCTACAAGAACTCATTAAGAAGAAGATAATAACGAGTAGTGATCTCAATACCGGCTTTGTTATGGCGGAAGCTTTTGCAGCAGTCATGGAAGTAGCGCCAGGGAGATGAATCAATGAAGAAAATGTACGTAAATATAGAGTTACTGATAAGCTAATGAAGGAAAAAATCTAGGGCTACCCCAGGGGCTGAGCATGGTTCTGGTCGACGGGCCCCCATCAACCCCCAGACAGACCTTAAGCCTTAATGAGGCCGTGATCGCCAAGCACAATTCTGGACAAAGAAAAAGCAAAAATGGTCCAATCAGGGATTTATTATACGTGTCCACTTACATTTCTCTTTACCATCAACCAAATCACTAGTGTAATAGTAAATTATCTCCGAAGTCCAGCTAGGGTTACTCACCAAACACAAATCACAATCTAGGCAATGTACTTATGATAGAGTCTCTGTTGGACACTTACAAGGTACGGAATGTAGCACAGCACAGTCACACTTCCTGATCCTCCTAGGCTCACAGTTGTCCATAGAAAGGAGGCCAGGAAAACAAATCATACTTGCCATCAAGAAAAAAACGTTTTCTAACATTTCGAATTAGTCTTGAATATATAACAAGGCAAAAGGATAATATTTGTAACAGGCCAGAATATAACAAAGACCATTGTCTGGATTTGAATGGAATGGAATTGAATTTTATTGAGGGTAACGGCCCGTAGCCACGTAGGTAGTAAGGTGTAACAATCGTCAGTGGCCCCAACAATCGATCGTAAAAGTATGAAATAAAGTGGATGTTACTATAAAGAGGTGAGTTATTGTGCAAAACACACAACTAGAGTCATAATGTAGGTACTTGTACAAAGTAGGGGGTACACATTAAGTTGGTGGTGCAAAGGTAATAGGGAGGGATAGCCAAAATGGCGGACGAAGAGATGAGCAACAGGGACGAGCAGATAGCAGAGAGATAGAAAGAAAGGCTATGACTCAAACTGTGCAGAAACTTTTTAATAGAGCAGTGCTGTGCGTGGTGCAGAACGAAATGTGTGGAGTGATAGTGAAGGGGGAGATGGGATTGATAACGAAAATCCAGCACGAAACCATTCCCGTAACTTGTTGAAAAGGTAGTACGGAGGAGGCCATAGTAACATTCGAATATCTCCATCTGTAGTAGTTGTGTGTGAACCAGTGGGCCGCCCATACTCACTAACGCAAGTCTCTCTGGCGATGGAGCATGTGGTGGGAGCTGGGGATATCGCATGAGTTGGATCCCTCTGAGGTGGGAGTGCATTTGAAGTGGAACTGAAATCAATCGCAGAAAAACAGCGGTTGCTTAGGACACAAGCCAAGATTGACAGATGCCGAGCAGAAATGTACGATTTACATGAGCGGATCATCCAGGCACGCCTACACTGGATGCCGCATGGGGTCCTGCCACAAGAGGTTGATGAAGCATTTTGAAAGAAAGGAACTCTAGACACCCATGCATTTGAAAAACTAATTATTAGGGGGCAATCAGTACTCCTTGTGACACTTCGGCTGTGTGAGGGCATCACGATTGAAGACGTTCCTAATATTGTGGTTATCCGTGGGATACCCACTCTTGTTATTGTTACTGATCGTGTGCCCAAATGTCTGTGTTGTTCGATGCGTGGACACTTCAGGCGTGCGTGCGTGAGCCGTTTTTGTGAGACATGTAGAGTGTGGCGCGACCTACGCCAACTTTGTCAACATCTCCAGGATGCGTAGCGTGAAGAGGAACGTCTCAGGCAACAACGAGAGCGTGACAGGAGGAGTGAAGATGACAAAGCAACCGGCAGCATGAGACCTCGTCGCTGGAATAGAGTGCCTTAGGGTCGAGCACAAAAAACAAACTGTAAACAACTGGTAATTGCAGCAGTCAAGCATAAGAGCAAACACTGGCGAAGTTGTGGAACAGCAGATCGAAGAAAATGCAAATGCAACAGCAAATGTATATGGAAATGCAAGTGATGGTACATGGCGTACACCACCAGCCAAGCGTAATCATCGTAGAAATAAACGCAAGACGTCGGCTGAATCTGCTGAGACGAAAAGCAAGGAACAGGAGCGAAGTCAAGTAGTGGAGCAAGAAAGAATGAACGAGGATGAAGTATCAGGTATAGATTATTTTATGTCAAGAAAATTTGAGTGCAGAGTAACAGGAACATGTGACGCTATTAATTAAGCACCCCTGTTTGTTGCCGTCATGCTGAAGGTGGCGGATAGTTTGTCCAATTTGCGTATTTTCCCCCTTTTTAATGTGTTGTGAAAACGCATTTACTTTTGGTAAACAACATCTAGAATTACCTTTGTTGATATTTGCCCAACACTGTATAGTCTCAGGGCAATGCATTGTTATTGTTTCTTATCAGTTGTTACTTCTCTTTTTCTCCCAACTTGTCCTAACTTGGGTTATGTTATTCCCCTTTCTTATGCCTTCCCACAGACTGTTTAATTCGTGGACACTTAACCTTTTTCCTGTTCTTCCCCTATACTACGGATGGGGAGAGAGTTTAATCTGTGAACTTTGAGTTTGAAGTGATTTACAAGATCCTTCTTTTGACCCAGGTGTATTCTGTGGACTAACCAAGTATGCTAAGACTTGAAGCCATAAATAATTTGGCATTACAATCAACATTGTTTTAGTAACGTATACATGGTTCTCTCAATCCTCCAGCACGATATATCTAATTCCTATCTCTTACAGATCGATCCACGGCATATTGAACTTTTCTAAAATGTTTGAAAATGTTTTGAGATAGAATTGTGGGGGGTAGAAACGCTTTTATTACATCCTTGAGGCCCGTAAGGACCGTAAGCAGCTCTGCCTCCATTTTCTCCTGTCACTTTGGTAGCAGGTATAACTGTACGTTAGCATAAGTATAGTGCTTCAATTTGTTCCTTGTGCGACTCTAGCCTGAGTGAACTTTGAATGTGCTCCGTGACCATGTCGAATAGCGGTTGCCATGTCTTTACTAACAGTTTATTTGCCAATTTTCGTTTGAGTTCAGACCACCCTGTGAGACTAACCCTAAAGGAAAATGGGCTAAATTTTGTAAAGGGTTCAAGTGCCGTCCAACGATTCTTTCGTATGATTAGCAGTGACCACCTCCTGTATACAAACATTCTTCAAGATCTCTCTCCATCCAAGAAACATGAACAAACTCTTAGCGTCCTGATCTCTGAACAAGCTTCAAACGTTGTGATTTCTTGACATGTGTTAAACAACCAAGAAGAAATCCACGTCAATCCCGAAGCAAAAAACGATGACCTAGAGCCTTTTGTTCAACACGTTGGCTTTGGGGGGAAGTCGGCGACCCACTAACGCAAAGAATGCTCGCCGAAGTCGATTTAATTGTCCCCACTATAGTAAAAATGCCAAGAGAGCTCATGTTACAGCAACGGCTCAATTGGACACCGAGTCTGAAATCCCCTTACTGCCAATATCTCACAAGGGACAGTCATTTGAAAACCACAGGACCACTGCCCTTAGAGGGGGGGGGGGGGCGGTGAGTTGTGTGATCATAACCCTTAAGAATAATTTTAATCGAAGCTCCCTCTTCCAGAAACGAATGTGAAAATGAGCTGACAGACAGCTCCAGCACCACGACCTTACAAAGTCAGTGTTCAGATGTCACTCACGCCCAACACCAGATCACAAGTGAATATAACGGCATATTAAAACCGCAGTGCAATAAAAATACCTAGAACGATCGTGTTGCACTCAACATCCTTAAGAAACTATGTAACATCAACAATAAGTTAGGCGCTATTCCCGCAGCTTTGAGAGATGTTATCGAATGTTCCGTGGTGACCACCAAGGGGTATAAACATATGACGAACAAAAACCACTTACTGAACTTTGCCTACAACGTGCTCTACGCACAATAAGTTAGTTATTTCGACGAATATTGTGCTTTATGTTAAACTTCTTGAAAGTTGTGCCTTCTAATACTAGTCATAACGTAGTTGAATAATCGACAAACAGATCCACACCCGCCCTCTTCTACACTGGGGCACAGGGGAAAGTGTGACGCTATTAAATAAGCGCCCCTTTTTGTCGCCCTCATGCTGAAGGTGGCGAGTGGATAGTTTGTCCAATTTGCGTATTTCCTCCCTTTTTAATGTGTTGTGTAAACTCATATTTTACTTTATTCCAGAGCTTACAGGCCCATAAATCCATTCGCTCTAACTTAAAACTACACCTAACATACTTAATACCTAATCCGCACAAATAGCACAACCAGTACCATCTACTCACCCTATTGAACTTTAACTGGACATACACTCCAAAATGGAACCAAAGGCAGCACGGGGAACGAGTAAGAAAAGTTACTATAGACGCCGGTTTGCAATACAGAAGCCAATCGTCCTGTGCAGAAAACGAACACTAGTCGCAGAATGCGGTGTGACACCAAGGGCCGTGACTAGAGGGTCTATCCCATCAATATGCGCAAACTCATTTACTTTTGTTAAACAATGTCTACACTTACCTTTGTTGTAATTTGCCCAACACTGTAATAGCCAAAGGGTAATGCTTTGTTATTGTTTCTTATCAGTTGTTACTTGTCTTTTATTCCCAACTTGCCCTGACTTGGGTTATTTCATTCCCCTTTCTTATATAAGCCTTCCCACGGACTGTTTAATTCGTGGACACTTAACCTTTTTCCTGTTCTTCCCCTGTACTATACAGATTGATCCACGGCATATTGAACTTTTCTAAAATGTTTGAAAATGTTTAGAGGTAGAATTGTGGGGGGTAGAAACGCTTATATAACATCCTTGAGGCCCGTAAGGACCGTAACCAACTACGCCCCCATTTTTCTAATATCAGAACATCAAGATAAAGTTTTAGGCACGATCTCTAACCTAAACACTAATTCACCCCCTAACCTAAATGCTAATTCACCCCTAACCTAACAGTGGAGGTGTGTAAGTGGTCGATTTGCAACAAATTGATTACAGTCAGAGCGTTAAGATAAGTCAAAAGGAAGTCGTGGTGGGGTGAGACCAACTGTTTGAGGGCGAACCGGGAACGGGTTAGTGTACTGCAATCATTGTGGTTAGCTCGTTTGGCAAGCATTCACACACGTAGCATTCACGTCGTTTAACATCGCCACATGGAATGCTCGAGGGTTCAAAACAAGGTTATTGAAGTTGAACGAATTCTTCGCCCCGCAGATGTTCTGGGGTACAGGAAGCGAATAATATGCACAATTTCAGTGCAGCAGCAATGTGGGCTGATTTTGTGTACTCGGGATTAAAGGTAGGGATCTTTGTGAAGTGGTCTGTACCATACCTCCCGATAGTGTTGCGGCATCAGGTGCCGGGCATTGATGCTTGTGCTGTCAAAGTCTGGATCAGAATCAGTGGGTTTCTTTGGTATTCCTGCACGCAACAGGGAACCCAACTTCGTCTGGACGGTATTCTGGGCTGAAGCAGCTCTCGTCGCCGTGTCTGATTGGTGGTAACTTTAACAGTCACCACTATGACTGGGGTAAATTCGTGTTAATGCTAGGGGTGGAGGTTAGCATGTGCTATCGGCAAAGCCGGTCTAGGAGTGATACAGAATGGGACCCCCACTTTTGCTAGGTGACAAAATGGGGTAGTCCAGGAATCGGTATTGGATTATTTTGTATGTACATCGTCCCTAGCGTTAATCTTTACCGTTGAGGTTTCTGACGACCAGTGCAATAGTGACCATTTTCCAGTCCTCCTGCACTCAGTCAGGAGCAGGAGGCACCCCACAGTGGATGATGGGTGTCTTTCTGGCTGGATTGCTGGAAATTTGCACAGCCAAGGAGGTTGCGTGCATGCCAGAACACGACAGGGAAGGCAGCATCCTGCATAGTGTACACATGGCTGCACGGTCGCGGTACATGACAGGCGTAAAGCATACCAGAGATGGAAGCGCTACCCATGTGATGAGCGATGGCTTTCTTACAAGGGCACAGCTAGAGAGGCGAATTAATCGGGGGCGAGAAAGACGCGTATGGTGCACGACTATGCACAGTGCACACAGGTTCGCACGGTAGCGTCCCTGCCCCAGTCTTAGCGTGCGCTTCGTCAACAAGATTCAAAAGTGCATATAACTTGGGTATATGACCCATGCACCACGGCAACCAGTCATGCTATTTTTCATGGTGAGAGCATGGCAGATGCTTTTAATGCCAGGTTCGCAAGTGTATATGCCCTTCCAAGTGGCACTCTGCCGCCTTCTGTTCATGACAGTGCTAGATATGAGGTGGGCAACGCACCTTGGGAACTATCTGAATATGAGACCATCTTGCAAAGTGTAGAAGTTCCAGTGTACCTGGGGTAAACAGAGTCTCCTATGAGGAACTGAAAAGCTCTTGCAAAAAGCAAGGTCTGAGCTTTTAGTGCTATTCCAGGGCATTTTAGATGGGGACAGGACACCAGCATCATGGATGTATACCTTCTTGGTTCTGGTTCACAAAGCGGGGAGTGACAGGTCGAACCTGATTAATTATAGGCCTATTGCACTTCTATCATGTGTTTGAAAGGTCTTTAAGCGGATGCTCATTAAAAGGCTGGCGTGGCATGTTGAGTAGTTTGTTGTTATTTGGTGGAGTGTTGTAGAGTGGTGGGTGCACAGGTCAGTGTATTGTATTTATTTGGATAGGGGCGTACGACCGTGGGTCACGGCTCCTGAGAAATAAATTGAATTGAATTAAAAGAATCCGTGTTTCACCTAAACGCACATAGTTTTAAACCAAACTAAGACACGTTGGTAATTTCGACGCCTTTGACCGCAAAATTGGTAGCTAGAAACGCTAGAATAGCGTATTTATTTCGTAGATTCAAGCTTTCAGAGCTGAGCTGAAATGTTCAAAGGGGGTAGCAACAATCGTCTGCATGCATAAACCTTTGTAGCGTGACGCCATAGCCGTAAAAAAAGGCTATGTGCTTTATCAATCATTTATTTAAATAGTAAAGCACAACAGCACTTAAACAGATGCAATTTTCTGAATTGTACATTTGATAATTTCAATTAAAAATCATCAATTTTTATACGTGTACATTTTAACAAGTAAAGTGAAAATTCAATCATATAATCTCTTTTTTTATGGCACACTTGACGTTTTTGCTTGTAATTTATTTATTTTCGGTGGATATATTCATACGAAAGTCCATGGAGTCCAGGTCAGGGGAGGTGCTCATTGCGTGAGTGAAGCGAGTGAAAATCACCTTTTGTTAGACAGTGTGTGCAAAAATACATAGAAGGGATATACACCTTCCGCGACAAACACATGAAACAGCAAGCACTCCCAATATTGCAAATGGTGCATCAAACACCACCCGTGCACAGCACGGACTTCGGCTAGTGTGATACTACTCTCGTGACATCACTAGGTGCAAAAACTTCCAACATAGCCAAACTTGTCCAAAGTGTCTCTGGTGCGAGGTCCCTCCAACACGGCCCTCGTTCGAGACTCCTCCCATGCAAAAACATTGCAAGTAACGTTTCCAGACCCCTAAAAGTACTTAATAGGTTTAATACTTCAAACCCCTATAACTCTTTACCTAATTTATTTAGAACACTAGGGTCGACAACAATGACACCCCTTTACACCCTTTTCCTTTCCCTATTTCCACTACTGAATGGCACCAAAGCGGTAACTGTCAAAATCTGTCAGACCAATACTAGTAGACACACTGCGCCACAGGGAGAAGCTGCAAATGCCAACCAAGCAAGCCTTCTCCTTCTTTCTTTAAAGAGCTAAAGGAAGGCCAATTACAAGGAAGGTCAAATACTAGTAACACAATTATCAAAATCATAGGAGGATAAAAAAAAAGGAAATGGTAGAATTAACGTCCTTTTAAAATGGTAAGGTTATAGAATTGCTGGAAAATATGGGTCGACTCCACAAATTTGCATCCTGGGAATATTTACTAGAACAACACAATATTGATGCCTGCACGTGGAGGCCGTAATCAGGCACATAAAACACAAAGTAAAAGAGAGGGGTTAACCCCTAGCGTAGCCCGTCACCATTTTCCGGTAATATGGCAGCGGGTGTAGGCTATGGGTTTAACCTCTTTCCTTTACTCTGCATTTTATGTTTCTGATTCAACCTTCATGTGCGGGCAGAAATAATACATTGTACTACTGATGTGCGCAGGATGTATATTTTATGGACTTGATCTATAATCTTCAAGAAATTTTAAATCAACAAAACACTCACTTCTTCACCTTTGGTGCTAAGGTATCTTGAGAAAGAGCGGACAATTTGCTAAGAAATACCCACTATATTTTACATGCCACAATCGGCATGAACACTACCGCACTTCTGAGCCGTGTGTACAGGGGTGAGTTGAGGACAGGACTGATCCAAGGACCTCCAGCACTGCGACAACACTACCGCCTCACTGATCCCTAAAAAAAGAGGGAAGTCACAGGCTAGGTAAACCAAAGGTTTTGTACGACTTATATGATACATATTCATTAAGGTCAATGAAGAGCTGCAGCGCAAATGTCATCCAAAGACCCTGACTAAAATGTTAAATTAAATTTCATTAGATGTGAAGACCAGAGGCTGCCTCGTATTGATGACAACCGATTATGTTAAGAACAACCTGTGAGATGTTTTAACCATCATTTCCCCCTTTGATGTTCATAATAACTTCTACCAAAGGCATATAAAGTGTTAATGTTGGAGAGTACCAACGCTTTGTCCCAGCATATGACAGGGATAGCACCAAATTTGTCGAAATATTGTTTACATCTATTTTATAAGTGAATAAGCACACTTGGCTTCAATGCTGAGATATCGGACTCAGAAAACCGGTTGCTGTCTAAATGATGTAAGTAGGTCTGTTGCTGGTTCGTGTCTAGGCAACGGTCGAATGTTTCTTTTCATAGAATTCCTACGATTGAGAACAAAATCGAGATAATTACGTAAACCGTTAACACTAGAGCACAGTCAGAGTTGGTTGTTCTGTTGTGGGGTTCGATGTGATATTCAGCTGGTTTGGAGGCGACGATGCTAACTGCTGGACTGTGCTTGTCCGCTTTCCTTGGGGTCCCGGAGATACAAAGTTCGTGTTTAGCGAGATTTTGTTGCCCATCTTGTGAGCCGTTACTATATAGCAAAATATTTGTTAAAGGGTTAGACCTAAAACTATCATCAAATAACTGCAATTGGAACGGTGGGATATGGAGGTGTCAGCGTTTCCTCAAACAAAGTATCTAGCAGAATAAGGAATTTGCTTACATTTCTCAGCAGTTTTTTTTATACGTTTCAAAGCATACGCTCCTTCGTGAACTCGTCTGTTGCCTATGCATCTAAACTTTGCATTTTGTTGTTTTACATTTAATTTCAGCT
>JAHWFP010213335.1:0-18417 GCA_023313725.1 Lithobius niger
ACTGGGAGAATTTGTGGTGTTTTCCAGCTAATCCCAAGTTAGTGAATACTTGTCAGCCACTGCAGGTAAGCCATTCTTAGCTGCCCCAGCTGTGCGTGAGCCACCATGGCCGCGCGTAAAGGCCACTTCACCGTCTACGTGCCAATCCACACGGTATCGTAGATATCAGTGTCTGAATGACAGATTTACGGCTTCTCTCGGAACAGCAGCACGTGGCTGAACTCGTAGCCACGTGCCAGAAAGAAACGGCAGATCCCTGCAGGGCCCTCTAATCGGCCAACGCAGGGCCATAAACCGATAATATTATCACGAATCGGACGGCCATGTTGCGTTAGACAATGCACGGATGTTATAGTGTCCGATTGTGAATAGTGTTTTCGTATATTGCGAGAATCGGTGAATTTGGCTATACGAGTTCGGTATTGGAGTTTGAAAAATCGTTCTTGGTGTTGTTTACATCACGTTAGCGTGTTTACGGCCCTGTTACGATGTTAACGATGTAGGATCGTTGATGTTTACTTAACAGTATTATGAAACTGTTGATGAATGTTTTTAAAAACAAGGAATTGTTTACGGATGCAAGAAGATAAATGCCTCGACCTGTATTAAATTCATTAGAAAACAAATTATAAAGACACCAAAAAAGTTGAAACATAGGCTGCTGCAGTCTCCCACAACTGATTAAAATTAAACAGAACTTGTGTATGCAGTCAATGTGTAGAGGACGTTTCGTGAAATGTCCACTTTTAGACTTTGCACAACTGACACATAACTTGGTGGAAATTAATTTCGGAATAACATTTGGCTCCACGCCAAAAAAATCTAAATAAAAATGATGTATACTTATTTGATCATTACTGATTAGGCATGGACGATCACAGTGGACTAGTATTGTGAACCTCCAATATTGTCAAGTGAGCAGCAGTAATGAGAAATAAATTCACGTTTTCATATGTCCATAAATTGAACCGTGAGAGTTCAAATTATAGTTAGTTTCGTTACTAACTACAAATTGAACTCTTAATTCAAGGAACAAAACAAAACAAATCTACAAAATAATTAACCCTCAAATTAAACAACCCTTCCCTCCTCCCCCCACACACTCACAGACATTGTCCCATTTCAAACAAAATTACGTTCACGTTCTCATTACCAAGGAATAAAAGCAGGCCTTGTTCCCTGGAATTGGAGTTCAAATTACAGTTCGTATCGTTCGATTGAACACTAATTTGTATTTTACGTGTGTATCCTCGCAGCTTTGAGTTCCATGGGGATATGAACTCTAATGCTTTTTTTTTCCTAAAATCGAACCAGTTTTGTTGTTGTTTAGTTAACAATACTCTTCGTTTGGTTCAATAAGTCTTTTTTGGCTATCTGCCAGTTTGAGAAAAAGTTTTTTTTTAACTTTTTAATTTTATTCTTTTTACTTTTCAACTTTTATTTGTTTAACCATTGTTGGTAGCGCTACGGTGTATACCCGTTTCGCCCATTTTCGTTTCGCCGAAAATTAAGCTCTCATTAAAATTCGGCGAAAGGGGAATTTCCGTTTCGCCGAATCAAAATATTTTTAAAAAATTTGACGGTAGAGAAATTAAAGATGCATTCCTAATTGGAAGGCTATGTGATTAGCTGCAGTTTCTGATGTTACATGTTTGGCCGCAGCGAGCGAGGCACGTAATTTGAAATAAAAATTATTCGGCGAAACGGTCACACCAGCACTACAGGGTTCTTTTGAATATCCTTTTCTGTGGCTGAATAAACTTATTCTTATCATAATATTTTTCCTTATTTATTTTTTTAAGGGGGAGGGGGGGGGGGGATTTACTGATTCGTGTCGCTTTCGACAACTCGTAAATCCGCCATTTTCAGCAGTTTGGTAGGGGCGCCGGAATTGTATCGACACGGAGTTACGTTAACTCCGGAATTTTTTTAAATTCTTACACCTGTGTTGGAACCGGAATTACAGTAACTCCGGATTCGCGATTTGCTTTAAAAGTGTCTGAAATAATCCGGAATTGTGGTAACACGGATTTACCGTAACTCCTGATTTTGTTGATGATTAAATAACGTCCCTGCCTCGCTCGCGCTGCCGCGCTGGCTGCGGCTATACATATAACATCAGAAACCGTGTTACTACAATTCCGTATTGCTACAAATCCGTGTTGCTACAATTCCGGATTGTTTCAGACACTTTTAAAGAAAATTACGAATCCGGAGTTGCTGTAATTCCGGGTCCAAGACAGGGGTCAGTATTTATTATGAAAATTCCGTTAAGTTAACATAATTCCGTGTCGGTACAATTCCGCGCCCCCGTTTGGTATACATACAAGCGTAAAATTATATAGTCGGGACGGGGACAGAGCGAATTAGCCAGCAGGCGCGCACAGAATTTTTTCTCTACCATGGGGTCGGGGGAAATCATTGGAATTCAAAACAGGTCCCGTAATGATCTTTTTTTTTAAAGTTTTCGTTTTAATTTAAGAGCTGGACTGTATTCTTTCGTCGTGGTTGGGAGCGTAAAATTAGGATGGGGCGTAAAATTGCCAGTCCCCCCCCCCTCGAAAAATTCCTAATCAGCGTGGTGTGGGTGTGTTTGAAGTCCGTCGTAGTCCTGTAAAAAAAAACTCATTTTTAGCAGTTCCGTACATTTTTCAGTTCCAGCAAATGCCTTATTTGCTTTCTTATCCCAATTTCTACTATTTATTTCGGGTCTTGATACCCCTCCCCCCTCCCCTCTACCAGGTGTGCAACTGAATTAATACCCTATTTTAATGTTAGCATATGTAAATCCCCCCTCCTCCCACCCGACCCCTGAATTCCCCATGAACTCACCACGGGATTTGTGTTCCGTATCAATTACTTAATCAATTACGTAATCAATTACGTTTTCACATTATATTTCCGACGCCGCCAGTTTCTCCCTTTTACGCCAATGCTTTTTGATTTCCTGTAAACCCACGCAAAAATATAAAAATAAAACTAAAAAAAATGAACAATTTAAAAAGGCGGATAAAATACCTGCCTGCAAGCGTGAAAGACGGAGTGACGCTAAACGTTTTCCTCTTCCCTTCCCACCTTCATCCCGCTGCAGTGCGCTAATTTGCAGGATTTGCAGTATTAAACGGCAAATAATGTGATTTGCAGTTGTTGATTACAGTTAGCAGCCATATCGTTCGCTTCGCTCAGTCTATCGGCGTCGTTCCATGCTTCATACAAATTCTTTGAAAAACGATATGCTAATTAGCCTGTTACGGCGCAAGTTAACTGCAATTAAATACAGATGCAAACCTATTTACGTTGCCTTTTGGACTTATATGTAAACAGGTTTGCATCTGTATTTAGTTATGTTTTGTAAGCCTTTGGCTTTCCCGTCTTTAACTGCAATTGTTGCTCACAGTTCGCTCATCACATTCCTTACCACGCCTGGATTTCATGCGAGCCATTAAAACATACGCTTCGTTTGTTTGTTTGCGTGTCTGTTCGCTTACACCTCAAGATGGAAGGCCCCGGCTACGAAGGTGAAAGCATTAGTAGTAGTAAATTAAAGTTTGAGCCAACTTTTGGGAGCTCCCCAACTTTGCTGGGGGTCATGTCCCGTTCCGCAGAATATTTTTTTTTTTTAGTTTTTAAATCATGTGCCTCGCTCGCGCTGCCACGTTCGCTGCGGCTAAAGATTATAACCTCAGAAACCACAACTAACACAAGAGTTCGTACGGGGCCTCAGTGGCGTAACTAGTGGGGGGGGGGGGGGGGTAAGGGGGCGTCGCCCCCGTTTGAGACATTTTGAAAGCTTATTCGGCAAATTGGCCAAGTCGCTTTTTCCGTAGGTGAAAAATTATTTACCGTCAGATGGCTGCATTTTGAGGTCAAAGGCGCAACTTTCATCCTTGCTAATTTATACTTCTACTGTTTCTCCTTTAAATCACTAAAATAACCAGGTAACAAATGTAAAAATACGAAAATCAGTAAAGATAAACAGTAAGAATTACTAACTCCACTTTGCTTAAAATTTCCAACATTTCTAACAAAGTATCAGTGTTTAAAAAATAAGTATCTAGTATGAAAAACTGAAAGATTTACATTACAAATTTTTTTATGCGTGTAATGCAGTCAGCAAAACTGGTTTTATAAAAATGTTTCCAACGGCACTTTACAAGGCCGGAAAATAGCAAAAATGCATCAGCTTCCGGGGTTTTATTCGATTCTCCCTCCACATCATTTGGCTAAAAGGCTAGTGTTGCCCCCTCAGTACAAAACCCTAGTTACGCCACTGCGGCGCCTTGAAAAGCTTGAAAAGTATAGAATTTCATAAAGCTCTTTTACAGGCCTTGAAACGAATGGAATTCTGACGAATTTTCAATATAAGGCTGGAAACGCATGGAATTTACTCGTGCAATTAAATTTTTTTTAATCACATTTTTTTTCTTAAACCTGTATGTTACTAGGGTTTTAATATAATTTTTCTCTTTTACGTCAGACAATCTTGGGTCCAATAATATGCTGATTTTAATGCCACCAAAAAAAAAAACAATTGAGCATCAAAGCACCGCAATTGCAGTAGGCTACTGAGTACGAAAAATGACACAGAAAATAGATTTTTGGGGCCTGGAAAAGGCTGGAAAAAGTCATGAAATTTGGTTTAGATGAGGTTGTGCGAACCCCGTGATCACAAATTCCTTCCAATTAAATTCCTTTAACTTTTCCAATGTTAAATTTTATAAAAAAAAAAAAAAAAAAACATTTTGATTCGGTAAAACGGGAATTCCCGTTTCGCAGTAAAATCTTAATCCGTTTTATTTTCTGCGAAGCGGGATTCTGCCAAACGGGAAAGCACTCTTAACACGTCTGCATTTCATCCGAACCATTTAAAGTAAACGATTTGTTTGTTTGCGTACGCTACACCTCTAGAAGTAAGACTTCTACGAAGTTGAGAGTGTGGTAGTGTGGGGTACCTACAGCGCTCCTCCAACCGTATATTGTTGCCCCCACCCCCTTCCCGCCGGCCCCCTAATAGCCGGGGGCCCCAAACATCAGAGTACGATCCCCACAATTTCTGTTAAGCCTGACCAACGCCGCGTAGCTACCAACCACTCGGCAGCGTACATGCCCAACACGCCGTGTTTGGTCCCACAGAAAATTAGAACGATCCTATATATATAAATAAACAAAACACCATTCTTCAACTTACCCCACATCTTCCAAATCGCTAGAATTTTATCCTTTTTCATAGGAAATTTAGCACATCCTCAGCCACCGTACAATAGAAACGTCGGGCACGGCTGTGAGCTAGGAACGGTGAAGCGTTGTTCCGTGGATAAACACATGTTGCATTTGTCAAGAGTACGATGACGTTTTCATGCGCTAGTTGTGTGAGGTTAGTTCCGTAAATAGAAATTACCTATGAAATTCTACCGGTTTTTTTTTTTCCTTCACTGATTACCAGGAAGGGATTTTAAAAAAAAATGTATGTGGTTAATCATGTAGTGGTTAGATAACTTCTCGTTTGACTTTGATGTATTATTAATCACTAGTTAAAGCTGAAGAGCCTTCTATCCTGCATGTGGAGTTAGTCTAGTTTAAAAAAAATCAGAATTAACTGCTTTGATAGTATAGATCAGTGACACGACATACTATTATTGTATATAACTCTATGCTGGGGCCTTAATGGGTTAGCGGCAAGGGGCACTGCAGAGAGAAACAGAAGGGCGCCGTACTGAAGCCGATGCTGTGAAGTGTGATTTCTTAGACCTAAAACACGCGATTTTTGTTGTTGGAGAAAACAACGTTATTTTAAGCCTAAGAAATCCGCTCTTCCGTTATTTTTCCCTTCATTTTTATGTAGTGCACCTTGTAGTTATGCCCTCCAAAACCCATACTGGTGCCAATATGGCGGTAAATGTCATTGCTCTATACGGCTTCGCTTTCCGACAACACAGTAGCACGACACTTAAAGTCAAAGAGACATGGTCGAAACATTGTAGCGAATTGTGGCAAAAACTGCACCTGCCACACGATTTACTCGTCAAACACGTATCTCGAATGTGGCGCACTTTTTGCGACCATAAATTATGCAGTTTGCCAACGACTTGGCAAATGACTCCGTCAAAATTACGTCATAAAGGAGATTCGTAGCCGTAGCTAGAAATTTGTTTTGATGGGAAATCATAATTTTTTAATGCCCCCCACCCCCAACAAAAAGTAAATAAATGTTTTGCAAACCCCAAGTTACACTTTTTGCTTCTTCCCCCCCCCCTCATCCCCCACCCGTCCACTTTCGTCCAAACCCTGCGTGGAAAAAATAGCCACAGGAAAAAAAAACACGAAATAAAAGCCTAGAAAAAAAAGTCGCATAAAAGAAAGCCGAATTGTTTTTGATGGTAGAAGCCTATTTGGGTTGTCCCAATAAGGTAGAAACTAACGTTTTTACTAATTCTGTATAATAATTGTCCTATTTCACCCTTATGGAAAATTGTCATGACACGCAATGAAAAAAAATCGTGACTATTCCATGACTAATTAGTACAATGACTTATCATGATTTATTATGATTTGTCATGAATGGTAGTCATGATTTTTCACGATCTGCTATCACGATTTGTCATGATGGTGCTTATTCATGATGAAAAATCATGATAGTGAATCATGATAGCAGATCATGATAAATCATAAAAAATCATGACAAGTCATTGCCCCAATTAGTCATGGAATAGTCATGATTTTTTTTTTCATCGCATATCATGACAATTTTTCATAAGGGAACTTTCTTGATCTATGCTTTTACATCAGTTTACGGTTATGTAGGCTAGTCTTCGTTGGTAACATTCAGTTTATTGTTGTCATATCAAGGAAAATTAAAAACCCTTGAAAATTTAAGTGTTATCATGGTCATTCATTCAGTTTTGTTCCCGTATCACAGTAATAGGGCACATCCTCTTTGATCCAAATGTTTTTTAAAGGTTGTTGGTCCCTGGATCTAGACACACGCTAGTGTGTCGCGATAAGTTAGGTAGCAAACGTCACATCAATTCAATTGTCGAGGACGTAAACCATTGTAGTGCGACGCCATGGCGTCAGTGTCTTATATCCTGAAGAATAGTTGGGCATATTTCAATAAATAATGCGACACTGGTAAAATGGAGAGCAGTTACCCACCTGACAAAAATGAGCTTTACTAAGAATGTCAGCTACGCGGCGGCTTTCAATGCAAAATTTGACCATCAATAACGTAGATAATGTGTTACTAGTTCCTAGTTTCTAGCTAGTTCGCTCATCCCCATGTTAATTCGCATAGTTTTCATTTAACCTTCAAACTATTAGTCGGTGCGACTAATGTTTCGGTGTGTTGATATCACTCCTTTGAAGGGCCGAATCATTCAGAACTTGGCGGTCCCTAATACTTTTACCAGTTTTGGTTTTTGATATGATTAACGATGAGTAGTAATAAAGTATACTTTTTGTAACAAAAGCAAAATATATTTGTCATTTTAATTTACATAATTAATTAAATATATGTTTGAAGTCAAGCACAATTACAGTCCTTCCGGTCACGTCACGTGTCGAAAATTTTAATGGAAAATTCTGTCCAAAGAGGGAGCTCCGCACGCGCTATTGCTGCTCAAGATGTCAGCCGCCAAAACTTGAAATCAGCCTGCCATGCCTCCAGAGTCTATTTTTTTGAGAGGGAGGGAGCACTA
Organism: Lithobius niger; assembly: GCA_023313725.1. Taxonomy (NCBI): domain Eukaryota; kingdom Metazoa; phylum Arthropoda; class Chilopoda; order Lithobiomorpha; family Lithobiidae; genus Lithobius; species Lithobius niger. The sequence continues at coordinate 7,695 of JAHWFP010213335.1, forward strand.
ACCCAAACTGGGTTATCTGCCCCACGACAATGAGAGGGGCAATAAAAGGAGATATCCAAGACGAAAACCCAGATCTAGGTTTCGTTTGATTTTGGTTTTAGGGCGCACGAACCAAAATTGGGTTATCTGCCCCACGACGACACAATGACTTTGATTAACAACCTTAGTCCTTACCGAACAGAACATATTGTTGAGGGTGAACACGGTAGGACATACTAAGCTATAAAGGGTCATGCATTTCGTCTGGGCTGGGCAATGACACCGCGGTGTGACTGGAGCAGATGAAACGGTTAAGCAATTTCTTTTGGAGTGCCCACTTTATGAAACGCAGCGGCAAGCCATTCTTGGGCAATTTGGAGTTGGACTCTGTGGTGAGTAGGAGACGTCGGAAGACGATTATGGCTTTTTGTAAGGCATCGAGGAGAGCTGTATGAGTATTAGTGTAAGTACTAGTAGTGTAAGCGCATGGCTGTGGGCCAATACTTAATAAATACAAGGTAGTTCAACGCTTTGTTTTGGATAGCTTTAAAGGGACACCCGGCCTGCCTTATACCAGCCACGCGCAGATCGTCAACCACGCATTTACCAGCGCCAAGGTCGGCTTGGGTGGTAGCTGCGTTCCTCGCAGCGAGGAACGTAGCTGCTGTCTCGGTTGGCCTTGGGAATAGTACACGAAACAGCATCAAGTTAAAGATTGTGTCGTCACAAACCGAAATGATTCTCGTATTTTAACATCACGATTTATAATTTTCTAGGGATAGTGTCTTATAATTTTGCTCCGGCGATCTATTCGAATAATTAATTTTAATTTTTATCGCATTAGTCTTTTAGATTTTTTAGTACATGCACACACAATTGAAACGTCATGGTTATTGTAAGCACGCAAAGCATCATATACGTTCAGGACGAACGTAAATAACTTTCGCTATATTCAACAGAAAATCTCCCAGACGCCACATTTTAAAACGGATTTTTAGCAAGGGATTGACTAACGGTAAGTAAATAAAACTTTGGGGCCGTACTTGATGTGGAGGATCGAAAAAAATGGTGCTGGGAGGTATATCCCTTTAAGTAACTTAACTGTGTTCTTCGAGCCACGTAAGTGATTTGCTACCGTAGCCAGCACGTGGTATAAGAATATTTTTTCTAGAGAAAACTATGCGATATATTTCATAACGCGGTCTTTCCCATCGTTTTTGAAGGACTTATATTTCATGAATTTGATATTTAAAAAAAATGTAAATACTTTATTTAATGGTCACTATATTTGAAATAACAGTGCAAATGTCAACTAATCCTTACAGGAGCATTTGTTTTTGCAATATTACCAGGTAAGCTAACAATTTATTCCAACATGCTCACCACCGTGGTAGGTAGAGAGGCTAACCACTTTCTCCCTTGTTAGGAAAACTACCCCAATATTGTGAACAACTAACAACACTGCTCACTTGTCATTCGTAGGAGTCCATAGTGTTGGCTCCCCTGTGTCTTGTCGATTTATTGTTTTGTTTTGTTCATGTTGTTGTTGATATTATCAGTAAGGTTAGGTTAGGTCCGTTGCCTTGGTTCGTATTTCACCTGGCAAGCAAAGGAAGTTTCACCAGGAAACGTATTTTTCTACGGTTCCCCCCCCCCACGGCTTTTTTTCTGCTTTTTTTCCCCTAGAGTCATCCAAACTGTCATAGAAGGAGAAAAAAAATTCAAACTACCGTCATACTTTTTCATTGCAGTATGTTGCTTTGGCAGAGCTTTGGGGCCGTGAGAAGCTAATAAAAAAAGGCTTATAGTTTTAAAAGACCACATTTTATCCCCGGATATATTATCTTTAATGCACAGTGCCTGGTACGTTCGTTAAAAAGTTCTGCGCAGTCATTATTGCCAACTGTTTTCCGCCCAATTAGCGCTTTAGCTCAAGACTAAAATAATTTTTTTTTTTATGTAATAAATTAAGTACTACGTCGGCTTTTGTACTAGCTGTCAAACCCGTTTTGATTTCATTGATATTTAATTTATTGAGGATGCCGGAATTTGTAAATTTGTGATGAATGGCGTTGATTGCAAAATGTTGAAATTTACGGCGGAACGTTTTTCAAGGTTAATGGACTGCACGCGGAGGTAGGAACGACGCTCAGAACAGAAGGAGAAAATTAGTTTTAACGTAGGCCTACTGCAATTTTGTTATTTTTTTTTATTTGCTTTTTAATACCAAAACTATAGTCCGTTCCACATTATGTTTGCAGGAAACTGACTGTATGAAGCTACGTTTCCTTGCACTACGAATGCAAAAACATGAGGATAGCAAACTTGTAGACTCTACACAGTTACTGTTGAAGTCTACGAGTGGGATATTTACATGTTTGTGCAGTCATAGTGGAAGAAAATGTGGTATCATACAGTCAATTTCCTGCAAACATAATGTAGAACAGACTATAGGGTTAGCACAAGGTGTTTGACGGTCTTGAAAACGCTTGAATTTTTTTTTTAATTCATTGAAAGTATTAGCTAAATCATTGAAAAACCGTGAATTTATTTTTTTGTGTGTAATTTCAAATAATACCGTAGCTTTCAGGCAAGAGAAAGACAAGCTTGCCATTTGTTTTAAATAACTTGTCACAAAATGTTGTTGTGACAGCATTCAAGGGGAAACAAAGCTACAAAAAAAAAAGCCCAAGAAAAAACGTACCTGTTGAAACCCATACCCTGCCTGGTGAAATTACAGCCAATGCAACTGAATCCAATTTATAACAGCAGGCAAAAAAAAAACACAGAAAAAAAATTATTTCTCTCTGGCTTATTTTACCGTGGCATATTTTTTCTTGGAACGCACTTTTTGTTTTCATCGGACTTTTTTCCTTTGCTTTTTTCCCCATCATGCACACGAAGTAAAATTTAACGTTTAGTGAGATGTTGTTGGCAAGTTTGTTGATTAATAAAAGTCCTCAAAAGATGATATTTGTTTTGGAAAAATCCTTGAAAAAAAATGATATTTCTAATGCTGACGAAAGTTTGCATTACCTGTAAATTTAGCATTCTTATTAGCGAATGCAATTTCCCACTTGAGAATGATTTGTCTAAATCCAGCCAGCTCCCTCACCAGAAGTGCAATGCGCTCTTCCTTCCTATAAAAGAGCCGAAAGGGCGAAAGGTATCATCTTTTATTCTCAAGTTCTTGTCGTGTATGCACGTCTGTTTTTCCCCATGCCACTGCGAAAGCATTCCTGACGAAAGCTTTTCCAGATGGCGAAAGCAAGAGGCACCCGGAAGCCACCTTCCCGGAAGAGTTCCTCTCCGTCCTCGGCTAACTTGGCTCCTTCTGCTGCCGATGGTCCCGATGTCATTTCCAGCCTTTCGTCACTTCAAGCTGGTCCGTACTAACGCGGTATCAGCGTCTCGGCGCTGATAATTTATCAGAGAAAACATGCAATTAATATACAAGTAGAGAAAAATTGCTTCTTGGCTTCCACACTAGAAAACTGAGAGCTTTATTTGTGTGCGCAGTGTATCTCGAGTCCTGCAAGTATTTTGTGAGCGGCTACGTCTTCCTGGATAGGGTGGCTTTAATCGATGGCCGCCATTGTTTTTGTAACCATCTTGGATATCAACAAGGCACTCTGCTACTGAAAACGTACAATCGATTATCTCTGTTCTTTCTTCCTGGATGGGGTGGCTTGAATCGATGGCCGCCATTGTTTTTGCAACCATCTTGGATATCAACAAGGCACTCTGCTACTGAAAACGTACAATCGATTATCTCTGTTCTTTCTTCCTGGATGGGGTGGCTTTAATCGATGGCCGCCATTGTTTTTGTAACCATCTTGGATATCAACAAGGCACTCTGCTACCGAAAACGTTACAATCGATTAACTGAGATCGTTCTACAGAGAACTCAAGATAGGCCGCGGACACTATAGGTGACCACTGAAAAAGATTGAATATCTGAGCTCGGCCGTAGTCCACCCCGATAGCCGAGGGGTCAGACAAATGGCTGAAATCTCGTATATGATCTCTGACTTCGGATTTTCAAGTCTTTGTAAAATCTGCAAATCCAAGTAAAGTCTGCAAATCTGCTTACAATTTGCTTGAAATCTGCAAACCCAAGGGAAATCTTCAAATCCAAGTGAAATCTGCAAATCCGTACAAATCTTGCAAATCTGCAAATCTCTTTAAATCCTGCAAATCAGTGCAAATCAACCTGCCAATCCACATAAATCGCTGCAAATCACCAAAGTTAAATGAAATCTGTAAATCGTCATGAAATCCGCAAATCCAAGCGGAATCTTAAAAATCCAAACAAATCTTGCAAATCCGTACAAATCTTGAAAGTCTATGCAAATTTTCAAATTTGTGCTAATCTTGAAAATCTGTACAAACCTTGCAATCTGCACAAGTCTTGCAAATCTGCGCAAATCCCTGAAAATCTGCAAATTTATTGTAGTGATTTCGGATTTGCCAATCTCGTATGCTATTTCCGGGTTTGTCGTATCCCTCTCCGATAGCGCAGTTTTGTATAGGAATGCCCGGCTTATAGTACATGGAATCAGTAGCGTGCACAGACCCCAAAAAGGGCAGGGCCAACTTTTAGCAAAAGGGTACAAATAAGTTTTAGTGGGGATTTTTTCTGTTGACCTTTTTGACGGTATAGGCCTATATTTGGCTCTATAGGCCTCCATCACTATTTGGCCGTCCCAAAGAATTGCACCTGTATTGCACTAGGTTACTCAGCGTACACTCTCATGATGAATACGGTACCTCTTTTCTGGATGTTTCCCGGCGTGTGTCTCAGCCTGGTGCAATAATATGACACACGACGGGGCTTCGCACGTAAAAGAGGCAATTAGCTATAGTGTCCGCGGCTTATCTTGAGTTCTCCGCAGAACGAACGCAGATAATCGATTGTAACGTTTTCAGTAGCAGAGTGGCTTGTTGATATCCAAGATGGTTACAAAAACAATGGCGGTCATCGATTAAAGCCACCCCCTCCAGGAAGACGTAGCCGCTCACAAAATACTTGCAGGACTCAAGATAGGCCGCGCACACAATAACGCTAGTGGTGTTAGGGACGAACAGTACCAAAGAACGGTTGTACCGACAACCTAGGATTTTATAACGCGTACGTATTTCTGTGCCGTGGCTTGAATACGTCGCCACCCGTCTCCCTACATTGTTGTATTCAAACCCCGGTAGCTCCTTAGACCGCCGAGGTGTTAATGCAGGCTGATTTATACCCAGATTTACCGACGTACACTAGAAAATAATAAAATTGGTCCCCTCTACGTTATGTGTTGGAACGTTATACCTTTTTTATTTATATATTTTTTTTAGCTTTTTTACCCATTTAATATCCTTTTTTGCCCCTTTTTTTTTGTCCTTTTAGACGGTTTTAGGCCTTTTTTCACCGTTGCATGTCGACACTAAAAGGTTATTTTGTTTTCACGAAAAGGGCATTTTGCGAAAAGGGCACTTTGCGAAAAGGGCAGAGGCAATGTCCCCCCTCCCCTACTACCCCCTTCCCGTGCACGCCATTGCTTGGAATGTCTTGGGTTCGATCCCCTATTGGGGAATTTGAATTTTCTTTAACGAAGCAAACGGCGTTAATTAAAGACATTAAAGCAACCTCCGGCCTGCCTTATAACAGCCACGCGCAGTCATGTGTGCGCGCGCTGCCGTCGCGAGATTCTGCGTAGTAATACTGCAACGTCACTTCCGCTCTCGTCTTCTCGTGACCACGTGAACGACGTCTGGCCTAGCAGACGAATTGCGGTTCACGTGACAGTACTGACGCAAAAACTGTGTCGTCACAACCGGAAACACTGAAACATCATGGTTATTGTAGGCGCTCAAAGGATCATATAGGTGCGGGACTCAGTAAATAAAGTTGCCAATATTCAACAGAAAATCTCCTAGATGCCACATTTGAAAACGGATTTTTAGCTAGGGATTGACTAACGGTAAGTAAATAAAACTTTGGGGCCGTATTTGATGTGGAGGATCGAGAAAAATGAAGCTGGGAGGAATGTCCTTTTAAAATGTTTCAAAGATTGGTAGCATCTCAGTTGGCGCTATTTTGGGTTGTTACTACCGCCCGCTAATGGCAGAAAGCAGAAACAGGATAAATAAACCGAATCAGCAATGCTTCCGGCCGCCATTTTTGTCCTACCTAATCGCGTAATGTTAGATCTGGCCTGTATAGTATGCAGCACGCTCATATACACCCAAGGTAATGAACCAATGACAGCCACTGCTTTTAACTCACAGAAAAGAAAGAAAAATTAACCTACCCTCATAAGGGAATCGAACTAAAGAACCTTCTTGCACGATGAAATTGCCTTGCGTTAGGCCTAGTCCTTCTCACAGAACGTCTGGAAGTGTACGGGGACGAGTATTAGGCCTCGTTAACAACATTTCACTTAGAAGGAGAGGATTTCAGAAATTTGGAAATAGATATCCCAAGAATACGTGTATTCCACCAATCTCCAATTCGCACTGAATATTCTTCGGGACTAAATACATCCTCTCAGTGCAGTCTGTGAATCTTTTTTTTTTTTTTTTAGTTTCCCTAAACAAAAAAATTATTTCGTACTAATGTTATGACGGAGAAAAAAAAAAGAAATATCAGCTGAACTCAATTTTCATTGGCCGTGAAATTACTTATCAGAAAATCTGCTATCATTCTGTCTGACCCTCAAAGATCGATTATACGAGAACACGTGGTTTAAATATATATATAGCGTCGACACACTGTAACAGACATCTGTGCTGTGCTAACGCGATGGGGATTCGGTTACTATTAATAAACCTGTTAGTCATATCTTTTGATTAAGGTTAGATTACGTCTAAGAAAAAAAAATTAAAGAACGACGCAAAAGGTTTGACGCAATTAGACGGTCATCAGAGTACAAACATTTTTTTAATGCTTGTTTCCTGATTGCCGTATGAGTATACCGTTGTACACACTATAAGCCTACAATTGTTGGTAAACAGTTATCTCCCACAAACAAAATTGTTAAAGAATCCCACCAAGTTTAATGGTTCATTTGAAGTCGTGATATCAAACGCCGCCAAGCTCTTTCGCCAAGTTAATCCCGCCGAGTAGGTTCGATGGTTACATGAAAAATCTGAAAATTGGCTACTGCGCGATTTTTAAGTATTTCATTTAAAGTGTGAAGTCTTAGTCGGTGGGATTAACTTGGAGAAAGAGCTTGGCGTTTGATATCGCGACTTCACACAGCCAAAAAGCTCGGTGAGAATCCTTAATAAGTTTTGTTTTGGGGAGATATCGCATGTTTTTGGTCCAAATTTATAAGACCCATTTATTTCTTATCAATTGTTAGATGAATAGCCGAAAACCAGTAACTCGCCCGTCCGATTTTTTTTTTTTGGGGGGGGGGGGGGTGGTTTGCTACGTGTGTCAGTCTTTGACGAAAAGCCCACCAAATTCGTCATATATAGCAAAGGAAAAAAACAAAATTACAAACGAAAACGTCAAGTGTGCCGTAAAAAAAGGGTCATATGATTGTTGAAGTTTCTCCTTGATTTTTAAAATGTACACGGTTAAAAATTGATGATTTTTGTAATTGGAATAAGCAAATGTACAATTGAGAAACCTGCATGTGTTTAAGTGCTGTTCTGCTTTACCAATAAAATTAATGTTAAAGCACAACAGCATTTAAACTGATACAGTTTTCTCAATTGTACATTTTCTTATTTTAATTAAAAATCATCAATTTTTATCCGTGTACATTTTAACAAGTAAAGTGAAACTTCAATCATATAACCATTTTTGTTGACGGCACATTTGACGTATTCGCTCCCTGGCATTTTCGGAACGAGAATGCTCCTGAGGTTTCTTGTGCTCATGTCGACTGTGGCATGTCAAAGATCCTAGGTCTTTCGCTTGGATTTCTCCAGCTAAATTGTCCCTCTCATCGTAGTACAGATCAGATAACTCAGTTTGGGATCGTGCTCCCTAAAAACAAAACGACAAACAAACAACAAAATGCTGTAGCATTGATTGGTAACTTGAAATTGAAGTTTCCCCTAACTCCAAAACCTGCAGCAAAATGCACGTTTCATGGTTAAAAGGCAATTACATCCATTTTGACATGCATGCTATACTTTTGGATCATTTACACAATAACTAAACACAAGAATTACGGTAAGAATACGTTACGTACGTCCGATACAACAATTTAATTATTGCATCACCAAAACACGATACGGAGACCGCCATTGTTTTGCTGGAACGCACAGAAATTTATGCCGACAGATGTCACTCTTCGATTTCGACTCGCAGCCGATTGAGATAGCTCTATTGGCTGTGAAAGCTCGAGCGTCTGACGGCCTTAGCTGGCCGACAGTTGTAGTGGCCAGCTAAGGCCGTCGGACCCTTGAGCTCTCACAGTCAATAGAGCTATCTCAATCGGCTGCGAGTCGAAATCGAAGAGTGACATCTGTCGGCATAAATTTCTGCGCGTTCCAACAAAACAATGGCGGTCTTCGTGTCGTGTTTTGGTGATGCAATAATTAAATCGTTGTATCTGACGTTACGTAACGTATTCTTACCGTCATTCTTGTGTTTAGTTATTGTGTAAATGATCCAAAAGTAAAGCATGCATGTCAAAATGGATTTAATTGCCTTTAAACTGTAGCTATCTGCAAATTTTCACCTTTCTGCACCGCATGAACGAATTTATTTCATGAAATTAGCTAGCTAGTTATTAGGCAAATATCGACATTATTCACTTTTTTTTCAACAACGTTGAGCTGTCACCAAGCGTGAGTTTTATGTTGTTAGGCGATCAAATTAGTATGTCGATCAAATAAAGTTTCATCATTTTCTGTCGCATTGTTATTTTTCCTCAGCTGCCTGAAAACAGCCAAACTGCCTTCGCTGTAAAAGACTTAACGTGTGACTGGCACAGCCACCTACAGTAAAGAAAGGCCGGATCAGCTTTGCCTTCCACAATTCTCCACTAGAAGGCGCGACAAATACCGACGCGAACAAGTTTGCCAAGTGGCGTCATCGGTTGACAGAATTTGGAACCCTCGTCGGTTAGTTTGAAATTTCGGCGCTTGGTGTAGAGATGGCAGCACCTAGCAAACTTGCGCTTCTTTCTATGTCATTGGTTGATTTTACTTGCCTAATTTGTCTTGATCTGATCTGGCCTTTACTGTAAGTGGCTGTGGTACTGGTCGCCATGCTCGTGCATATTTTATCTGGATAGGACGGGCGTTAATATTGTTGAGTCTTGAAGGGCGAGACACTAGCGTGTGTCTTAATCAAGTACACGTTAGTGGTCCGCCTGCCAAGCTCACATTGTCAGACTTCTTTCGATTTCTCCAGTTGAATTACCCCTCTCATCGTCGTGGGGCAGATAACACAGTTTGGGATGGTGCTCCGTAAAACAAACAACTACAACTTCGGCTTGGATTTAGCCAGCTAAATTGTTTCTCTCATCATCGTGTGGTAAATAACCCAGTTTGGATTCGTGCTCCCTAAAAAACAAAACAACAAAAACAACACAGTTCTGGTCTTTTGAGGTTAATGTTCCATAACAAATCAATCAATCAATATTAAACCAGTTCGAGCCGACTGGTTTAATACTTAGTCTCCAGTGTCCCAGGGTGCCTCGTTTCTTACGTTTGTTGCTGTTCTTGGGACGGTTGTAGGATTGTATTGTGCTTAGTTAATGGTTTGCAGTTTGTGGTCTCAGATTGGTTTAGTATCTTGTCAGTCTCTTTTGTTTATGGCGAGCGCATGGCGATGAGAGCCAATGAGCTCAGTTAATTCAATAAAGAAAGCTTAAAGGCACATGCGTCCCTGTTGGCTTTCCTGCATGAATCAGTTTTGCGACATTAGTTCAAACGTATGTAAATGTTGCCAACACAGTCACTTTCTTGTTTTTTCTTTCGTGCGAGATGATTTTGCGACATTAACTCTAACCTGTGCAAATGTTGCACACACTATTCTCAACGCGTTGCACGTCGGACATACCGGAAGAATTTATGTCCCTTTAAGGAGAAGGAATATTTCTTTAGTGGGCCTGGTTTAGTCTGTTTTTTTTATGTGTTTAGGAGTTGTAAGTGCGAAATATGGTTATTTATTTCTATTCCATGTACTGTATGGTTGTGTAGTCTACCTCATACTTAGTTGTAACCTTACATGACTTCTGGTCTTTAATTTATGCTCTTAAAATTCACAAAGAAGAAAGAAGAAGGAAGAGATACTTCCTTTGGAGGCAATGTGTTGAATCATGACGGCAAGGTCGCTCTCTGCATTTATTTATTTATTTACTTAGTTACTACCCGAGCTTAAAGACCTTGCGTCATGGGCTCATACTGTTTTCTAAAATCTACGAAACCACACCTAACCTAGTTACTCAAAATACACCAGAACACACCACAATGCGCCTGCATCAGCCCCCAGCACAGTCACATCCACCAATGTCAACAACATCATCAGACTTCTGGAACATCAGAAAGCTCCCTAGCCTATACTCCGCCCATACCCCTATCACCTTGATCTAACAGCACGACGCTGTACCACCACCAACAACAGACACCACTTCCACGGTAACCCCTGCTATGGGAACCCCTTCCTTTAAGTACCTTTAATTATTAAAATAAACAGCCAAACAACAGGCAACTGGGCACAAGTTCAGTGTCAAAAATTAGCCAAAAATAAAAATAAATCTCACAAAAAAAAAACGTACGATGAATTTAA
>JAHWFP010213336.1:1857-14985 GCA_023313725.1 Lithobius niger
GTACTACTTTCGATTGTTTTCAATCACACGATGTGTTTTTTCTACAATTTGTTTCATTAAAGTACAAGACCAAAGCAGTTACTCCTCTCTTCCCCCAAGTTTGATCCCCCCCCCCCCATAAGAAAATTACCTCTCCCTCTGATAAGTTGTGCGAGCCAATACTGTATTATGAAGTACTGAAATACCAGGTATGATATGGCACATATCCTGAGTTTGGAATGGAAACGGTGAATCATTACGAGGTATTTAAGAACTGTTTACCCCAAACCTGGGGGGGGGGGGCTGTAACTAAAGACTGGTGAATTTCCGGACCCATGTTTATAGGACTTTTTCTTCTTATCTTTGATCACACAGCGGACCCTCAAAATATTTGACACCAATTTCCGAACACCCTGTATATAATACATTAGTTTATTTTCTACATTTACAGGGCAGAAGCCAATATGATTTCTGCCCGGTGCTCAACAGGACAGTGCTTTGGTGCTCCACATATATTGGTGATGATACCTCGCTCGCTTAAACATTAATAATGTTGATAATATTTTCGGGCATGAAAAGCGACAGATAACAGACGGATAGTCAGACACACAAACTAAGTCAAAGTCGCTCATTACATTACCATGCTAATTAGAACGTTGGGAGCACGAGGGAGAAGAGAGTATGACGGGAGAAAATAGGGGGTTGTTTTAACCCCTTGCCCCACCCAGCTACTAACGTGGCGGGAGAGGATGGGCGGACTTTTGTTTAATCCTATGCGTGATTTGGTCAGTTGCGGAATTCAATTTCGCGTCATCTTGGGTTATGGGCATTCTTGAGGACTAGGCTGTGATTGCTTGCTATTCTTGGTTCTCAGGGAACCTTCACAAAGCTCACCTATCGTCTTTTGGCTTTTCATAAGGCGTTTTGGCCTTTCACACGTCTCTAAAAGAATTTAGGGATTTGGTTTCTAGTGCATTCTATTCTTGGTCTAGGATCTGGAAGTCAAAAGTTTAAAAAAATAGTCTCCATTTTTCTTGCAGCAAGTATAACTAGGCGAAGGTATAAAATACTAAATGAAATTATTGAAAATTCTACTCGTAATTTTATTAAACCTGGTTTTGGAGAAAAAATTTCGTTAAAAACATTGTTGATTTAAAGGTTAAAGTGAAATTACAAACTACCAAAAAGAAAAAAACTTCGTGGAGGAAACTTCTCACCCAGCGATAGGTTAACGACATAGCCTGTAGATTGTTAGTAGAGGAATCTGACGAACTTTCTGTGTATATTTCGTACCGCTGTAATGGATCAGTAGAAACAGTGTCGCAATTATAATTTTTAGGTGGGGGAAGGGGGGGGGGGCTGGAAAATGTTGCCCCACCCTAAACAATTCACTCTCTCCCATCCCCATGACTAAACAATGATTAACAAGGCTAACGCCTATTTTACACAAGGCTAACGCCTACTTCTTTTTTTTGAGTAAGTTTATTTTTGTTCAGAATTTTTATTCTTTCGTGAAATTTTTGGCTACCTGGTTTTCTAGGCCGGGATGTGTAACACACTTTGAGCCTCTCCTAATTCCTTAGATGTCTGTTAGAATGCAAATTAAAAGTTTAAAAAATATTATTTTTTTTTAATGTAAGCAGAAAGACGTTAGCTAAAAGCGCCTGTCGTCAGGATTATAGCAGCAGTGCCGTGGTAGACTAAGCCGCTTTTCAGGAAAATGCAGTGCAAGAAGCATTTAGTATACAATTTGGCATCAGGTGTTTTTAAGCTATTTCGACCCGGCTGAGTTTGAAAATGCCTGTTGCCAGTTCGAAATACGGACCTGTAATAAGTCCGTAATTCAAGATTGCTAAGAATGGAAATTGTAGTGTACCTTGCATTGTTAGGGCAGTTTTTTGCTGGCACCTACTCAAAAGGATGTGCACTTTAAGATTCTGAAGGGTGCTAAGCTGTAAACCTTGAGTATTAAGATGGCGACCAAAATGGCGCCCAACTATTACTCAATGTTTTGCCATTTGGCCTATTATGCAAAAACCGTTAGTATTACACAAAAACAGTTTATATATCAGTTGTTTACATCTAAGGGTGGGAATGTATTCTTTGAATCAAGGGTAATTAAAAGGGACTACCATTATTAGGGACCGTGCCACGCCCGTTTTTCTAGTGGCTGGTATCACAGTTACGGTTTAATTTTTCGCTCATCTTCAACTTTAAACTGCTCGTGACGTTTATAACTTAGGTGAATGACAACAATTATGTTTATTCAAAGGGTGGGCATGTCGAATCAAGGGTAATGAAAAGGCTCTACCATTGTTAGGGACCGTGCCACGCCCGTTTTTCTAGTGGCTGGTATCCCAGTTACGGTTTAATTTTTCGCTCATCTTCAACTTTAAACTGCTCTTGTGACGTTTATAACTTAGATGAATGACAACAATTATGTTTATTCAAAGGGTGGGCATGTCTTCTTTGAATCAAGGGTAATGAAAAGGCTCTACCATTATTAGGGACCGTGCCACCCCCGTTTTACTAGTGGGTGGTATCCCAGTTACGGTTCAATTTTTCGCTCATTTTCAACTTTAAACTGCTCTTGCGACGTTTGTAACTTGGTTGAATGACTCCAATTAGGTTTATTCGAAGGGTGGGAATGTACTCTTTGAATCAAGGGTAATTGAAAGGGTCTATCACTATTAGGGACCGAGCCACGCCCGTTTTACTAGGGGCTGGTATCACAATTACCGTTCAATTTTTCGCTCATTTTCAACTTTAAATTGCTCCTATGACTTTTATAATTTAGATGAATGACTCAAGTTAGGTTTATTTAGGAATATGGGAATATCTTCATTGAATCACGGGCAATTAAAAGGTCCACTACTATTAGAGATCGAGCAATACCCGTTTTACTAGTGGCTGGTATCACAGTTACCGTTCAATTTTTCGCTCATTTTAAACTTTAAACTGCTCTTGTGGCTATCGTAATTTAGGTGAACGACTCCAATTAGGTTTACAAGGGGTTGATATCATAGTTACCGTTCAATTCTTCGCTCATTTTCAATTTTAAACTGCTCTTGTAACATTTATAATTTAGACGAATGACTCCAATTAGATTTACTCGAGAGGTGGGAATCTCTTCTTTGAATAAAGGGAAATGAAAAGGGTCTACCACCAATAGGGACAGAGCCATTCCCGTTTTACTGGGGGCTGGTGCCACAGTTACGTTCAATTTTTTTGCTCATTTTCAACCCTTGAACGGTATTAAACACAGAAAGCCAAAGGCCCAACAAGAGTTAAATACAGACGGAAACCTATTCATGTTGCCTTTAGGATTTATATGTCAGACTACCTGAGTGGAGAATCGAACCCACGAACTTTGAAACTGAAGGCCGCGGACCAACCACTGAGCCATACTGACGCGGCCAAAAGGAAACGCCTTGTCAGTATGGCTCAGCGGTAACACTTCGGCCTTTGGTTTCAAAAGTCGTGGGTTTGATTCCCCGCTCAGGCATTCTTGACATATAAGTCCAAAAGGCAATGTAAATGCAAACCTACGTATGCAAACCTATTTACGTTGCTTTTAGGACTTATACGTCACTCTGCTTGAGTGGGGGAATCGAACCCACGACCTTTGAAACCAAAGGCCAAGATCCTACTGCTGAGCCATACTGACAAGGCCAAAAGGAAACGCTGCCTATGGATGTTTCCTTTTGGCCTTGTCAGTATGGCACAGCGGTAGGACCTCGTCCTTTGGTTTCAAAGGTCGTGGGTTCGATTCCCCTCTCTGGCAGTCTGACAAGTCCAAAACGCAACGTAAATAGGTTTGCATCTGTGTTTATTATGAACGGCAACTGTGATACCACCCTCTAGTAAAACGACCGTGGTTTGGTCCCTAATAGTGGTAGACCATTTTCATTGCCCTTGATTCAAAGAAGAGCCCTACCTTTTGAACGACTGAAGTTGGAGTCATCCACCTGAATTATAAACGACGTAACAGCAGTTGAACGTTTAAGTTGCATTCACAAATTCAAACAGCTATAAGCATTAAATTGGCCAAAATGGCCGAAAATGCCCCAACATGACCGTTTTTGTACAACACTAAAGGTACTTGACTGGTTCGATTTGTACTGAAAAGAAAGATTTGTGTAGCAAATTATATGTTTTAGGTCGATTTGCAAACATTTGTTGGTCAAACCACAGTGAGGGGGAACAGGGAAGAGCTGTGGGCCCTTTGGAGGTATTTAATGGGGGAGATCCATGGCTGATTCCATTTATGCTGCTAAGAATGACTTGTGTACCAAGTTTCATATTTTAGCTTGATCTGAAAGATGGATGGAGCAAATGGGGGGTGCGGGTGCTGGGGCCCTTGGGGGTGTTTCATGGAAGTCTATAGCTGGTTCCATGTGTACTGCTAAGAAAGACTTATGAACCAAATTTCATGTTTTTAGCTCGATTTGCAAAAGATTCTTACTCCACATTAATTTTGATTTCTGCCCAGTGCTCTACAATAATAAATGATCTGTCGTCGAGAATACTACAGCCACATTAAAATCGTGTTCAAAAGGCCCTGGTCGGTGTTAATACCTACATTTTAAGCTATAAAAATTGAAAATCGGTTCATTGGTTCGATCTCTAGGAGAGCAAAGTTTCGACACCATTTGGCTTTCCGTCACGAGAATATTTAGTTACATTAAAATAGCCTGCGACCGGCCCTAGGCCTTGTCCATACCTAGTTTTAAGCTAAAGAACTTGAAAACTCGGTTCAGTATTTCGATCTCCAGGTGAGGGCAAAGAGTCCCAACAACAACAAGAATAACAACAACAACAACAAGAAATGGCCATATTGTGGACGCCAAACGGTACGATTGTTGTTGCAGTGAAATAGTTAGGACACGACGCCAAATACCGAACTTTGTTGGTCTATGTCAATTCTGGGCGAAACTAGGAGTTCAAGGTTTGACAGTTAACATGGAAGGCTTACATAAGGACCGCTACCACGGTCCATGATTTAAAAAAAAGAACAGAAATTTTTTTGTAGACAATTCCACGCTCTACAATTTTGGTCTTAAGATGTTTCACGCCTGAGCAGCCGTTTCCGTGGTATATTAAAAATCCAATTTTGGGCACCATGATTCCAAGATGGCTGCAATAGCTCCATACTCTTCTACACCGTTTATGGCTGAATCATTGTATCAATGAAAAAAATGAATAGAACCATCTTTGTAGATAATTTTATGCTCTACATTTTTGGACAGAACATTTTTTTTCGCCCGAGCAACCGTTACCTAGATATATTGAAAAAAACTGATTTCGGGCGCCATGTTTTCAAGATGGCGGCGTTAGCTCAATACGGACAGCTGGGGACTCTTAGTATGTTGAACCTGAGACCATTACGAACATCTGTACCAAAAATCAGCTTATTGTGAATTATTCCACGATTCGACCTAAATTTGGTCTATTTGACTGGACTAAATTCCAAGCCGTGTGTACTGTTAAACAGTTGGAGCTATTGTCAAAGCCTTACTGTTTACCAATTACAATACCTGTTGTTACGGTTAAACAATAACAATAAGGTATTGTTAAAAATGACAGTAAGATATTGTAAAACAATAACACTAACGTACTGTAAAACAATAACAATAAGGTATGGCAAAACAATTACAATACGTTCTGTTGTTATTGTTTAACAGTAACCTAACTGTTAAACAGTAACCAACTTACTGTTAAACAGTAACAGTAGTATGATTATTTGGTTACTGTTTTCTATGGTTTTTTTTCACCAGGGATGCCCTCTCCACGTAAGATCTGCCGGTTTGCACTAGTCGCTCCTGCGGACGAAGCGCACGCCACACCTCAACCAGCGAGGCCGATGTACCAATCTATGCGCATAACCTATTACTGTACCCCTCTTTCTCCTAGACCAACACAGAGTGAGATTCTCTAGCTACCCGCCTGTATGCACACTACCGGACACCGTTTCCACTGTCTGAACGCTCTCCTCCTGTCTCTGACTGCTACTGTACACACATGCGTTCACCACACAGGGCGAGCCTGTTGACGCCCCATATTCCCTGCGTTCGTTCGCCACTCCTTATTCCTCCACCCCCCTAGTGCCGAAAACTAGCATTTGTCGCAATCCACTCAGTAAGGAAACCATTCCTTATAACTGGCCGGTTGCGACAAGCCTCCCCGCACGATGACCACGTGGGAGCAAAATAACTGGGAAGTGGTCACTCCCATGCAAATCATCTGACACAGCAAACGTGAAGCTTGATGCAATAGTGGGTGAGCAAACAAAAAAGTCCAATACCGACGCCTGTACCCTTCCCTGCTGTCACCGAACAAACGTGGGCGTCCCATCCTGAATTATTTGCAGTCCCACCATATCAGTCGCATCTGCTAACCGCTTAACCCGTGCATGAACCTGCAAAGAACCCCAGTCATAATTGTGACTGTTAAAATCACCCCCTACTACAACTGGTGTTGAAAATTGCCTGAACCATGCAACCTACTCAACTGTCGTTGGGTTGCGTGTCACATGCAAAAACACAAGTCACCCAACAGTTTTGCATCCAGATTTGAAGAGCTACCGCATCTATGCCTGCAACACAATATTGAATGGGGACCGCCAGAAACGGCACAGACCATTTAATGAACACTCCAACTTTCAGACCTGAAAACACAAAATCTGCCCTCCATGCTGACACGCCAAACCCCTGCATTATTAACCTACTGCACACCAAAAATACTACTATGCTCTAAAAGCTGCTCTACTTCCCGCAATTTACCTAACGCCCCTTGCATTCCAAGTTGCAATCGCTATGTCAGTGAACGCGAATGTTAGGTTAGGTTAGGTTGCCTCCTCTCCTACATCTACCCCCATCTCGTGATCACCTCTAACTCCTGACTAAACTCAATCACTTTGTCCTGCCCCCTTTGGGGAAATAATAAGGGAGGGGCAAGTTATGGCTGTTGGTAATGTCTAGGGGGGGGGGGGGGAGGAAATTTGGAGGGAATGGCCCAGGTTCCGGAAAGGGGGAGGCACACTAGTAAATTTATAACAAACCAACTCGCAACAACGTGTTTACGGGTGTTTCCCATGTTATTCTAAACATGTTTATTAGTACCATATACAATTACGTCACAAGTGCTGTACGGGGAGCGATTCAGAGAGTATGACATAATTTACGTAAGCAAGCTAAGGCATGAGGGTATAAAGCGTTTTCAATACTTCGTGATTAAACACAGCAAACACGTGGCGATAATTAGATGTCAACAGATAAGGCTAGTCCCACAAATAAACCCTCGGGCGACTGGTGGTTAAATACTTCGTAACGCAGAATACGGCTAAGGTTCTTCGGGAATCCGACGCCCCACACTATAAACAAGATAAAACCTTGGATTAGACGTTTATACCATGGCCTATTAAACCTTTTCCAGAACTACCTGGGTTCTATATGGCGAACTTCGGAAATTGCAGCTCCGAGCTTGCAAGACTAGCTGAGCACCCTAGTATGATGACTACGTCTAAAGCTTTACAAAAACTCAAGCACATATTAATTTCGTATCCCACGTAGCATGAAATATCACTTATCCTGACTTTAGCTCGGACCTTGTTCGCTATCTTCGTAATGGAAATTCGACAGCTAGGCTAAAGGTAGAAATGAAAACGAGTGTCTTTACCTGATCATGGTTTTGCCGAATCTTTAGCTTCTTGACACTAACGATGAATGTTGCGGGAAGACAGGTGAGAGGCATCATGTGCGGTAAACCATCATGGCGACGTTCTTGTCCCACAGCACACTAGACTACGGAAGACAGCGTCTTTCCATCCATCATGACCAGGACCAAAGTGACGTCAGGAACATCCTCATGAACCAGGCCGAAAAACAACCACCTTGCTGCCTCGCAGAATTGAAGTAACGACCTTCCCCTCCGAAGCCAGGTCGTGAAGTCTCACTCCTCCAATAACAGGTGAGCATATAAAAGTAAGGGATGATTTGCATAATTAGTGATTAATCAAGATTAAGACTTATGAAATTAAAGATTAAAAGTTAACACTACTTTATAAAATATTGCATTCAAGCAACGAGTTAATAAAATGCCTACTACATTAGAAAATACATACAAGCAAGACAAATTAAGTGCAACACGAAATAATTATAGAACAGACTCTGGAGGATACAAGGTGTCATCATGAGTGCGGGTGCTGATCATACCCATGCCGACATCACAGCCGGAAACACCAAAGGGTACGATTTAGAGTACAAATCGCAGAAGGATACCACAGAAGCCCCCCTCCGTTTTTTAAACAAAGTGTCCTCACTTTGCGTTAGAGAACACAAAACAAAGAGAGCCTTAAGGATGGTCAAGGTAAGAGTAACTAAAAAAAAAAAAAAAAAACCTTGTTTCTCAAAGGGGGAAAAAAACCAATTTCTATCTTCCAAAAGTCCATAGAGAGAAAATATCAAAATAATTAAGTTTGGAAGAGAAAAATTAACCACGCTAGTTTAAAAACTAAGTTGCTTTTTTTTGTAAGGGGGAAAAAAAATTGTACTATCTAGTTATTCCTTTCAACCACCAATAAGTTTATTTTTTTACCTAATTAGAACTTACACCAGTTAAGCATTTCAAAAGCAACACTATTAAATTGCGTTAACAGAATGAGGAAAAGAACACCAGACCACACTGCTGATTAAGCCACTTCCGCATATAAAAACTCACAAGCAACCACCGAGTTTTAAGTTTTCAGTAATCAAAAAAAGTGCGAAGCAAAAAATCATTACTCCCTCTTCCTCATAAGGGAAAAGCACCCCTACTTCATCTCGATTTTTCATGGCGAGATAAAGAAAACAAAAGCCAATGTCAATTTACACTGCTTAGCCCTAGAAATGCATAATGATCTACTAGTGCACCAAATGAGATCTATTTCCCAGCATTCCAAAAATAACTCAATGCTTAACCAGCTTGCTTATTACAAAAGTATTTAAGAGACAGAAAAAAAAAAAAAAAAACAAGGTTTATTAAGTATTAAGTCACAAAACAAAAAAAAGGATTTGTTACCAAATGCAGGATACAGCACCAACAAGTAAAAAAAAAAAAAACCCTTTTACTAAACCTAAAGCATCACCATTTCCCCACAAAACCAAAGGTGGAGAGATCGCATCGTGGTAAAGGTAGCAAACAAGAGGGACTCAAGGGAAAAAACTGACCCCATAAGGCATGAAAAGGCTAGTTTATGCACTCCTTCACAGCTTTTGGACCATGCACCATCATCACCATACCCACATCTGTACACATTCAACGACAACAAAAAAACAACACCAAAAATAGAAACTAACCCCATTTATTCATAACAGGAAACAAAAAAATTCATATCATACCAAATAAAACCGTGCCCTTATTCGCGCACCCGAATAACAAAAGACAAAACATGGTTTACCCCTCGGAACAAGTTAAAATCGTACTCTATCTACGAGTACACAATTAACTTTAACAACACATTTTTCCTAACGGAACAGAATTAAAACCGAGCTTCCTATTAAACTCACAAGCAACGAGGACTGACATGTTTTCTGCCTCGGAACAAATTAAAACGGAGCCCCCTATTGAGCGCACATACAACGATGACAAACACTTACAATCCAAACAGCTGCAGGAAAAGTAAATCACCGCCTCCTCCTTATAACAAAAAAAAAAAAAAACACAAAAAAATATGTAATTATATATCCAGACATTTACTGAATATAGGCCTTAAGCTGCACCATGTGGTAAGTCCCCCTAAGTCTCCTATTAGTCGCAGGGTCTTCAAGACGGTAAGTTAGCGGTGTAACGACTTCATAAACAATGTAAGGTCCTCGCCAACGCAAAGCCAGCTTCGCCGTAAAGTTATTTACCTTTGAGCTTTTGAAATGAGCTTTAGCCAGAACTTCCGAACCCACCTGAAAACACAGAGGTTTTCTGTTTACATCATCGTCGGCACGATGCTTCTCCTGCTGTTCCCTAAGTGCATCACGAGCTAACGTGATTGCGCTCTGCAGACGATTCGACAGCTGAGTGGCCCACGCAGAAGCTTTATTATCAAGATCAGTGTGTAAATTAATATCAAACTGACCTGGAATTCTTACCTCCCGACCATGATAAGTAGGGCAGGCGAAAATTCTGTAGCAGACGAGTCAACAGCCCTGAGACCCATGGCAATCAAAGGAAGCTCGACATCCCACTTCTTTTGACTTTTACCAAGTCTAGCCCTCACCAATGATTTAATGGTCCCTATTAAACGTTCACTATGGTTACCTTGAGGTGCATAAAATGACAAAAATTTCTGCTTGATGTCGAAAATCTTTGACAAGGCACGGAGTATTGAATTCAAGAAGGATTTGCCATTATCGCTTACTAATTTTCGGCAGCTGCCGTACCTGGAGAAGACCTCACGTACTAACACTTCAGCAATAGTAGTTGCTTTCGCGTCACGTAATGCAAAAACCTCAGGGAATTTCGTTAGAGTATCCATTACAACCAAAAGATAGCGGTTGCACTTGCTACTTTTCGTGAACGGACCAGAAAGATCAAGACAGTACAGGTCACCTGGTGTTTGAGGAAAAGGAGAAGTTCCCATGGCCCCTTTACGTCCCGTATGGTCGTTCTTAGCCACCTGACAAGTGTAACACTTGCATATGTAAGACGCAACATCGCGCACCATCCCAAACCACGTGCAAAATCGTTGTAAAAACAAGACAGTTTTCGTGATTCCATGATGAGCCAAAGCAAGGTTGTGATGAGCATGAACGATGAGCCTAGCAAGCGTAGTGACTGGAATTAAAACTCTAAACTTAGATTCCCCGACCTTGTTGCTGAACAACCTTCCTACCAAACCATTTCCCACTACAGCACCATACGAAGCCCTTCTAGCTCGTTTCCCTAGAGGTCCAGGAGGAAACTTAGCATCATTAATGATATACCTGTAAACAAGCTTCAAAACCTCGTCCGTCTTTTGAGCATCAAGGATTCGTTTCAGGTCGTCATCACCCAAAACACCAGTTGAAAGCAATAAGGTCTGACGAGAAAGACAGTCAACTACAACATTAGACGCACCAGCCCTGTATTTAATGTCGAAATCAAAACAAGATAGATGACGCGCCCATCGCGACAAACGACCTGTTGGGTCTTTAGCCGATTTAAGCCACTCAAGTGATTTGTGATCCGTAATTACAGTGAACTTAGTGCTTTCAACATATGGACGGAAGAGCTCGACCGACCACAGAATTCCAAAAGCCTCACGTTCCACCGCTGACATCTTAGTTTCCCTTTCCTATAACGCTCTGCTTGCATAGCATATGACACGAGGACCATTTTCACCCTCCTGAAGTAGGACTGCTCCCAGAGAAAAATTACTGCTGTCGCAGCAAATTACAAAAGAAATCTTAAAATCTGGTTGAACCAAGATTGGTGCCGAAATCAATTTCTGTTTCAAAGTCTGGAAAGCATGTTCACATTCCCCATTCCAGTGCCATTTCTTAGTGCTCTTCAGCAATTCGAGTAATGGAAGTGCAATTTTTGAATACCCACAAACATAACGTCGAAAAAACCCTGTCACACCTAGGAACGATCTCAACTCCTTTAGCTTTGATGGTGATGGAATCCTTGCAATCGCCTCTATTTTCTTGGGATCGGGTAAGATACCATGCTCGGACAGAATAAAGCCCAGTACACGTGCTTCTGAACAACAAAGATGGAACTTATCAACATTAACTGTTAAATTAGCATAAGCTAACCTCCCTAGAACAAAGTCAAGCTTCTCTGCATGCTCAATTTCGGTATCGGAGACCAGCAGTAAATCCTCAACGTATAAAAATAGGCCTATAAACTTGTCATTTTTCATCAGTTCATCAATCATACGTTGGAACACCTTACTAGCGTTTCTAAGGCCAAACATAATGTACTTCCCATGGTAAGAAACCCCAGGAATGCTGAACGCTGTGAGTTTACAAGAAGCTTCATCCAGAGGTATCTGGTGATAAGCATACTTTAATTTAAATCTATTGTGGTTATAAATTTTGGAGTGCCCAGCTGCACCAAAATTAGATCAATCGAAGGAAATGCATACGAATCCGGAACTGTTGCATTGTTGATAGCACGGAAATCCACCAAAAATCGATAGCCACCATCCGGTTTCGGTTTAAGAAAACAAGGACTTGAATGTTGACTATTAGACGGCTCGATTCGACCCTCTTTAAGAAGCTTGTCAATCGCCTTATGCAACTCACGTAATTTAACTGAAAATTTAACTCACGTAGTTTGCTGAAAACGAACGAGTAGTGTAAATGGGTCTGTTATGCGTTGTCTCAATATGCATTTCGGCAGTCCTGCAGCTTCCTAATTCCTCCCGAAAAACACAAGAATGTTTCATAAAAATCTTTTGCAAGTTCGATCTCATGTCATCAGAACCTTCTGCCATCTAGCCTTAGTGTCAACAAAATTACACAACGGTTCTTGTGCCAAATTCTCCAAGAATATATATCTCAGTTGTGGCAAATCAGAATACCATCATGATTTTTCCCAACAACTGATGTCTACTTTGGCTTTCTCCATTAAATCCGTTCCCAAAATAAAGCGCTGCTGTAAGTTTTTACACACTATAAAGCAATGCTGAACCACTTTGCCTGGTAAAGTGACTTGCAGTGAAGTCCAC
Organism: Lithobius niger; assembly: GCA_023313725.1. NCBI lineage: Eukaryota > Metazoa > Arthropoda > Chilopoda > Lithobiomorpha > Lithobiidae > Lithobius > Lithobius niger. The sequence goes on from JAHWFP010213336.1 coordinate 14,522, forward strand.
CCTGTGGTATGAACTAAATCGCCATTAGCAGCAACTAACAATATTGGTAAAGGCTTAATCATCACTTCCTTATCAACTGACAACAAAAAATTCTCCTTAACTAAAGAATAAACGCTGCCACTATCCCAAACTGCAGTAGAGACGATTGCAATGACATTTATAGGGACAAGTGATTTTAAACCAATTAAAGGTTGCAAATTAGATCCTAAAATTACAGTGCGTTTTTCCCTATCATCTACGGTCACGCTTTCCGCAGACGGGGTAATTAGTTTCCCGCAGCGTCGATAGTAGATGGCGCCACTGGAGCCGGTGCACGACACATTCTAGAAACGTGCCCCTCTTCCTTACTCCTCCAGCAAATTAACCTCCCTCTCCTTCCATTACCACTAGCAAGCGTGAGTGAGTCACCTGCTAAACCAGACTGAGTTGTGGCGACCAATTTGGGGGGAGGTGGGGGGGGGGGG
>JAHWFP010213336.1:15085-27086 GCA_023313725.1 Lithobius niger
CCTAACTCAAATTGAGACCAATCGACCGAAAAACCCTCCTCCTCCCACCAACGCAAAGCAAACCCAGTTAAGTGCGTGGGAATCCATGTTCTTAAAAACACGTCGGAAGGCACTGACAGAGTCTGCATGACCACCAAACACTCACGCAAAAAATCAGTGGCGGAATGCTCCTCCTCACTACCTGAAAATTTCGTTAACTGAACCCGTGGCACCCAACTCCTTGTCAAATCACGAACCTGATTTGTGTGACCTTGCTGCGTTTTTAAATGGTTTTGCCACAAAGTTTTATACTCAATAAGCTTCTTAAACTCTTGTCTTTGGACCATAAAATGATCATTACCAGTATTTTCCCCACATGATGGCACCCTTAAATTAACTTCACCTTGATTACTTGTATACACTTGCTTAGATGCTGTTTCCCTTGCTGAGAAATCAGTTTCACGTTCGGTAGACCCGAACCTCTGACGCACAATTTTACCCAAACAAGAATCTACACAGTTGTTAAAATCAACACCCATCGCAACTTCATCCTCATGTCTAGGCGGTTGAAGTGGTGGTAATTTATTAGATGGCCGAGAATACGGAGGGGGTTGTTGAATTTCATGAAAAAAATCCTGAGTGTTCATTAACGGAGTTTTATTTTGGTGACTGTTAACATTATTTTGACTTCCCGACTGAGGGGGGGGGGGGGGGTGAGGGGTTCGTTAAATTTGCTCCTCGTGACAACCGTGCCAAATTTACTCCTGCACGAATCGGATCAAAATCATCGTCAAACCTAAACGATCCCAAGCTCTCTCTAGTTTCACTCAGGCGCAGGGTACTCATATCGTCCGTACGCCTAGGCTTTCTAATTGTAATGTTAGAAAGATCCCGCTTACCTAAAATTCCTTCTGCGGCCTCTATCTCCATCTGATTGTCTCCAACCGTGGCGTCAGAAAGGTTTAAATCGACCAAGAAAGGTGCATCCATGATGAAACCAGAAAAAGTAAAAGCACACGATTAGTTATTGCAAAGGAGGGGGAAAAAAACTATGCCGTTTACTAACATAACACAAAGCTCCGTAATTTTACGCACAGAAATCACGGCATAACCAAAAATGCGAATGACAAAATCAGCACCCCACTTCTTTTTTCCCTTCCCTACTCTTTGCACCATAAACAAAACAAATTAATACGGAAAAAGAAAATCAGTACGCAAAAAAAATCTCAACAATCCAACAGAACAGTGCCAAGCTACAAGAGAGAAAAAAAAATTATAACAAAGGGTATATGGGACCTTGCAACAGGGACCACAATTGACGAGAAACGAACTCAGTGGCTTATTATCCGCAAAATCCCGTAATCCTGTAATTTTAAAAGTTAAAGATAGAAAATCGGGGGAATCCCTAACACAATTATTGCCTCTGAACACACCTACTTGTGTCAAGAGCCTGAAAAGAAAAAAAAAACACTGTTACTGTTAACATTAAACAATTTACCAACTCAACAAACAAAAACGGAGCGAACACACCTGGAAAAAAAAACCCCAAAGACGTTGCGTACGAGTTTACGTTTTAACAAAACACGATCACTAACTCACACTAACTTTGAGACTACACGCCAAGCGTATTTACATTTCAAACCAAGACACATTTCGCCAAAATTTTACTCGAAACCAACCTGAATCCCTTTAAAATCCCAGATTTAAAAAAAATCAAGGTTTGTTTTTATTTTTTTGCTTTGACTAGCAGGCCCCCATTATCCGAAGCCAGGTCGTGAAGTCTCACTCCTCCAATGACAGGCGAGCGTATAAAAGTAAGGGATGATTTGCATAATTAGTGATTAATCAAGATTAAGACTTATGAAATTAAAGATTAAAAGTTAACACTACTTTATAAAATATTGCATTCAAGCAACGAGTTAATAAAATGCCTACTACATTAGAAAATACATACAAGCAAGACAAATTAAGTGCAACACGAAATAATTATAGAACAGACTCTGGAGGATACAAGGTGTCATCATGAGTGCGGGTACTGATCATACCCATGCCGACATCACAGCCGGAAACACCAAAGGGTACGATTTAGAGTACAAACCGCAAAAGGATACCACAACTTGACTGTTATCAACGAACATAGTCACTGAATGCTGCTGCTGTTGCTGCTGCACAGTATCTACGCTATCGCAATCACTCAGATTGATTTTCACACGGTGGCCGCAAACAAACTTGCTCCGCCACCTTACCTACTTGAACATTCTTGACACCATCTTGATTTTCCACCTCCACCTCCACTCTGCGATTCACCAATGGAAACCATTGCAGAGTCTTGATCAGCTGGTCGTGGCAACTGCTTCCGTTTTCGGCCGCCTTTTTTTCTCTTGGCTGGAAGAGTTCACCAAGGACCATCACTTTCCTCACTTCTGCTGATTACCGCATATGCTTGCTTATTTTCATCTACTTGCGCACAACTCGTACTTGCAATCACTGTCACGCTTGGTTGCCGCTCTTGTTCCTGCAAATCTGCTGGTCGCAACATCGCCGTACAATCTGGCGCCCCAACACACATGGTCATCCGCCCGGGGTACACACCTTGCCTATGCTGCACTGACACCACTCGCTGCTGTAGCCTCTGCACTGCTGCACACTCCTTCTGCTGTTGTTTGTTCCTGTCCGCCTCACGCAGCGCCTCCTGCAGATGTTGACATAGTTGCCATATATTGAATACAAATGGAGAAATTAATAGTTTTAGTTTTGTTGGTAAGAGGGCTTCAACCATATATGTATATACACGGCTATCGCCGCATGATATAAATCGATTCGTAATAAGGATAATCCTTGCTCTTCACGCGCGGGTAAATTGTTGGCTCACCAGCATTGTTAACATTTGCTTACGCTTTCCGTCTGGCGTCTGCTGATTGGCATTGTTGGATAAAAAAAATGTATAACAATAAAACGGATCGTTCAGGGCCCCGTAACTTAGCGATTGCGCACTTTGTGAGGAGGTCAGGAATATACGTGAAGACCTCCCAGTGTCCTTTTACCTGATCGCCTCAGTTTCCCTCAGTTTCTCAGTAATTAGCGGATGGGCTATCAGGACACGCAACTCGGGATCAGGCCATGTAATCTAGGATACCGGTAAGGGTGGGAAGTTGCGTAGGGTAGTGTTTTGTGGGTAGTATGTGGTACGGAGTGTGGTAGTTTGTGGTAATCAATGTACAGTAGCTTGTAGTGTATCGGTATTGTGTGGTGTAGCTTGGTTTGTGATTGGGCGCTTGGCCTTGGGCTATGGCTCATAATAAACAAATTTCAATTTCAATTTCAATTTCCGTAACTTTAGAGTGGGCGCATGGACTAGGGCCGCGGCCCCAATAAAAGTGTTATACTCCCCGTAACTCTGGAACGGGACGACCAATCGAAAGTTCTATTTCTTTAAAAGGCACATCTCCGGAAGTTCTTTCAAATGAGCTAAGTACCAGCTTTCTACAACAAATGGTTTAGTCTGTAGAGACGTAAAGGCTACCTACCGCCTTTACTAATACTGTTACCTTGTATGTGCATCCATTCTAGATTTCAGCTTTAACAGAAAGTGAGCAACAAGTGCTAAGCTGCCAAGGCAATTGATGCTCAACAGCATAAGTCAACAGCTGGTCTTTGAAAGTTCGCATGCTTTTGTACTGGCGCTGTTAATTAATTCTTCAAATTTCTAAATCGGCGTTGATGCAAGATGTAACCATACTTCCAGTTTTTTTATTTCATAATATTATGAAATAAAAAAATTGGAAGTATGGTTACATCTTGCATCAACGCCGATTTAGAAATTTGAAGAATTAATTAACAGCGCCAGTATGAACTTTATTTTGGGGAATTTCTTGATCAGAATGCGTAAAAGTATAACTGCTTAAACTGAGTCGTTATAAGAACGAACGGTGGAGTTTTACTATAAGCCAACATTGGGGAAGGAAGGTGGAAAGCCAGTACGGTAATGTGATTAGTAGTACACCTTTTTCTCCACCAGCTTTCTACCTGCTGGTAGAGGAAAAGGAATGATACTAATCAGCGTTGGTTTCTTCCATTCGTTCTTATAACGGTGTACCTCTACTAAAAATAATTTTAAAAAACTGCTTTGTCCTTTTGCAGAAACGGACTGTTTTCCTGGATGTTGAAAAGAAGATTTGACAGGAAGGCGATATTGGCAATCCAATTTTTATTGTTTATTATTATGCTCGAAAACTGTCCCAAAAATACCACACTGCTTTTCAAAAAGAAAGGTGTCTTTATTCCTCGTTTTACGAACTGCTTTTATGTGCTTTCCTCATTTGCAAATTGGTTCTTAAATCAACAACCCTAACTATTTTCCTAATTTCTCTGACTGTCCCTGCATGCTTTGTTGGAACCACAACTACAAGGGGAGGGGGATGGGGGATTGGGGTTTAATGCACGGTGGTGACGTCACGCTAACACATCCCAATGCTAAAAGTGTAGCCGTTCTATACGGTTAATCTGAAAACCCACACACGTGACCGTGGGTTAATTTTGATAACCCACACCTTTTTGATAACACTTTTTTCACGCTCTACACAACCCCCACTCCAGCCGGGGTGACATGTGACATATAATGACCGACTTTGCAAAACTACCGTACACAACACAAATTCAACCAGCAAACCCCATTGCAACCAACAAAATAGGCACATTTGCAACCTGCGACATTTATCGGACGAACACGAAAAAAAAAACCTCGAGTAGGCTACTATGCTACGCCCCCACCCATGGAGCAATGGTCCGAACCGGACCCGGCAACCTTTCGTTCCGACGGTACGAAAACTACGCTACTGACACTTCCTAAACACACCTACAAACCTACGAGACTCAAGCGAATAGCGCATTTTATACGCTACTAGCTGAATGCACGGGTGGTGTTTGATGCATCGTTTAAAACACTGGGACGATTTCGTTCCTCATGTGTTTGTTACGGAATGCGTGTATCCCGCACTGGCTAGCAAACGATGATTTTCGTTCGCTTCACTCCCTCATTCAGTGCATCCCTTGTTCCGGAGTCCATACACTTACATTACATCTGAATCTCTCCTCCGAAAATGAAAGGAATACACCTTTGTACACCTGAAACAAATAAATACGCCTTTGTACAGTGAAGTGTAAATGTTTAGCCTGCTGGCTTTGTCTTTTTTGTTCAATATTTAACCGAGTTTCAGTAATCCTTTAATTTTAATGGTGTACAACGACACGACCTTTAGCCAGCGGACTAATATTGTTGTATATAAGTGAAGCATTGTTTTATCCGATAAAAGTTAAGTTTTCAGTTTGGGGACAGTGTTCACTTCGCTCCCTCAATCGCTTCCCCTGACCCGGACTCCATGCACTTTCATATGAATATTTCCACCGTAAATGAAAGAAAAAAAACGTGGCGTGGTGAAATGAGTTTAACACACTTTTATTAACTGTTGTTGGTGGCTTCAGTTAGTTGGTGGGTGGCTTTGGCTTTGGTAATGCAGTCTGTAATTTCGCTGCAAGTCTGCAACGACAAAGCACACTTGATACAATACAATTAGTACTTGTAGTCATATTGCAAAGTCACATTGTAGCGGTGTTGACGACGACTGTGCTGCCATCCAGTGATCGGTAGTGTAAACCGCGGTGCAGCATTGTTTCCTCTGACATATACGAAGACAACAACGACAGAACCTTTAGCGGTTGTTACGGCTTGCTCTCTCATATGGTTGTTGCGGAAGGCGTCTATCCGTCTATATTTTTTTGCACAAACTGGCTAACAAATGCTGATTTTCGTTCGCTTCGCTCACTCAGTAAGCACCTCCCCTTCCCCGGACTCGACGGACTTTGATACGAATATTTACACCGGAAATACATAAATACGCCTTTCTAGACCAAAGTCGAAACCTTTAGCCCACGGGGCTTTATCCTTTTCCCCCCATATTTAACAGAGTTTCAGTAATGTTTTTATTTTAATTATCCTCAACGACAGAACCTTTAGAAAGCGGTGCACGGGTGGTGTTTGATTCACCGTTTGCAACATTGGGACGTATTGCTCTGTCATGTGTTTGTTACGGAAGGCGTGTATGCTGTCTATATGCCGTCTATGTATTTGTGAGAATGCTGGCTAACAAACGCTGATTTTCGTTCGCTTCGCTCACTCAATCAGCGCCTGACCTGACTCGAACTCCATGAAAATAAATAAATAAGCCAGATTCCACGCACTTTCATATGGATTTCTACCATATATAAATAAATACGCCTTTGTACCATGGGTTCGTGTATGGTGCACGGGTGGTGTATGGCGCACGGGTGGTGTTTGATTCACCATTTGCAACATTGGGACGGCTTGCTCTCTCATGTGTTTGTTGCGGAAGGCGTGTATCCCGTTTATGTATTTTTGCACACACTGGCTAACAAACGGTGAACCGGAGGGCGTCATTTCAATGACAGCTTTGTCATTTTTTTTTTCAAGATTTAACCGAGTTACAGTACTCCTATTATTTTCATTGTCCACAATGACAGAACCGTTAGCAAGCAGTGAACGACGTTGTTAGTTTGCGCACACGGCTAACAAACGCTGATTTTCGTTTGCTTCGCTCACTCATTCAGTGCCTCACCTGACCCGAACTCCATGCACTTTCATATGGATTTCCACCGTAAATAAATAAATACGCCTTTGTACCTTGGGTTCGTGTATGCTATTTTATTTTACTTTATTCTGAGCAGCAAGTAAAGTGCTTTCACTATTTATCGGAGTTTCACTATTCCTTTAATTTTAGTCGTCTACAACGACAGAACCTTTAGCCAGCGGTTTAATATTAAGAAGCATATACATGAACTGAATCATTGTTTCATCCATCGTTTTAGTTTATTGGCAACAATCAGTTTTTAGTTTATTGCCAACAATCATTCCGTTTACAATAATCGAATACTGCTATTATTAGACGGGTGGCCGTCTCGTTGTGTCCATCTGACGCGACAACTCGATTTTATTAATAAAGATATCTTATTTAAACTAATAAAGTAGAAAAAAATACGGTTTTACCTTAAACACAAACGTCGGTGACTGGGACTGGATATAGGGACGTCCTTGCTTACGTGAGACTTTCGCAGACAGGAAGTTTAAACCGGAAGTTTGAGTTCAGGAATTTACGTCATGATTCACAAATAAAATTTTCAAATAATTTTTTTTTAATCTCAGATAACTAGATATGTTGGCTCGACGTCACACCTTAGCATTAAAACACATATCCGTGAGGTCTGGCCGTTTGACAGCGGATATTCGCTCGTCTGCAAGAAACGGCTAGTCCAATACTCTCGGGGATGGAGGGAAATCAAGCACTCGCGCTTTCAGTGCTCGTGCGATTTCCCTCCACCCCCTCGAGTATTGGACTAGCCGTTTCTCGCAGACGAGCGAATATCTGCGGTAAAACGGCCAGACCTCATGGATATCTCTTACTTAATGCACGGTGATGACGTCACGCTAATACATCCCCATGCTAAAAGTGTAGTCGTTATATAGGGTTAATGTGAAAACCCACACACGTCGCAGTTGGTTAATTTTGATAACCCACACTTTTGTGATAATCTAACACTTTTTACGTGGGTCTACACAACCCCTGCTCCACCATGACATATGACCCGACTTTGTAAAATTACCGCACACAGCACAAATGCAACCAGCATAAACAGGCACATTTACAACCTGCGACATTTTTCTCTCTAGCCTAACACGGAAAAAAAAAAGAAACTCGCGTACTATGCTAGACCCCCACCCATGGAGGAATGGCCCAAGCCGGCAATCTTTCGTTCCGACGGTACGAAAACTAGGCTACTGACACTTCCTAAACGCACCTAAAATCCTACGAGACTCAAGCGAATAGCGCATTTTATACACTCATCTTATTTAAACTATTAAAGTAGAAAAAAATACAGTTTTACCTTAAACACAAACATCGGTATTATGCAGCGTCTCTCCCCTTTGGTCGGCCTTCATACACAGGAAGCTTCCAACCCCGTTTCTAAACCGGAACTTCTGTTCAGAAATTTACATAAGTCGCATGTAAAAAATCTTAAATCCTTGAAACAAGTCTTAAAAAAAACTCTAATGACACGATAAAATTAGCTCGACATCACGGAGGGAAGCGCTCGTGCGATTTCCCTCCATGCCCTGGATTGGACTAGCCGTTTCTCGCAGACAAGCGAATATCCCCGGTAAATCGGCTACACCTCACGGATATCTATTACTTAATCATGCGTCGACAGCTAGGTCATTAGCGCCAACTTCTGTTACAGTGCAACAGTTCGGGTTGCCACGGCGCCACATATTAGAGAGATACGTTACAAGGTAGGATCAACTAAACAACACAACGTTAGTAGGGGTTTTGGGGAATTGTTCACCAAAGTGACCAAATTTAGAAAAATGTAACACTTTTTTTTTTTGGGGGGGGGGGGTGGGGTTCCATTTGTACTGTGCCTATTTGCACATTTCTACTAACCTGCATAATGTTAGTAGCCAGTTTTAGGCAACAATATCTTGGTACCTGTAATCTAATTAGTTAAAGAAAAAATAGCAAAACCTTATTTGTCCGGCACTTACAGCTTTCCAAGCATTTTATAGCCAATTGGACATTCGTGGAATCCTTTCTGGCTGGTGCCTTTCCCCACATAATATAATAATAATAAAAGTTTGTTGCTAAATTTGCAACTGGCCTGGAATGGACCATAAAAGCCACTGACATACAACCTTTTTAAAAAGAAAAGCATTAAAATAACAGTTAAAAGCTTCTGTGTGCACCACATGTCCAAGGAGGGGAAAGGGAAAAAGGGCAAGGGAGGAAGGATGGGATACGACTGCCTTGCCACTAACGCGAGTGACAAATGGAGGCTTCTATAAAAGAGCAAGAATCACTTCAGAGAGCTTGCCAACTCCTAGAGAGCAGTGAGTAACGTACCCATTCTATCATGATGATGTCTTAAGCAGGACGAATGTGGAGGAAGACGGTAAGCACAATACTGTCGTGGAGCCATGCCTCACGAACTCATGACTTCAAGAAAAAAAATGGCATCCTGTGCACCGTGATTGTCACGATATCTAAACTGCTTGTCTGAAAGACTCCTTGAGTGAACTAATGACTGCACATGAGAATACACTCATACTTCTTCCACTCGCATGAAAGTAGAGAGATGGGATGATAACCAATGAAGGTAGAACGGTATTTGCCCCATTTTCCTGCAGGGGAAAGAATAGTGAAAAGCTAGGAGAGTGGCACCGCACTTCCATCTATTAAAACTTGGGGAAAAAAACAAGCATACCATGCAACGCAGTAAGACAGAGTGACTTAAGAAAACTGTACGAAACACCGTCACTCACAACAGCTCCTCCAGAATAATACAAGGAGAGAGCAGAAGAAACTTATTTACATCACAAGGAAAAAATCGGTGGAACCCTCAAGCCAGTTACTCTCATGACCTTCAAACTGGGCCACGAAGTTAAATGAAAGACTCTGGGAACGTAACATTAAAAGCATTAGCCATGTCTTTCCCCTGAAGAATACAGTTCCTAGTGGCACCGAAGATTCAGGTTAGTTGGGGGCTTGGCATCCTGTGGACACACCAAACTCCAAACAACAAACGAGGAACAGCCTGAGCCAATTCGTTCGCACAAGCGAGAACCAAGACACCTCTTTTCCTCAAGATAGACTGACACTCACATAAAATCCTAGTAAACACATGCCAGCGGAGCTCAGAATGGAGGCACATCCATCGACAATTCGCTGACCACGGTGTAACATACGCCTTTCTAGCAAACAGCCACCTCCTCACGCCCTCCACCACAATCGTCCCCCTGCCCCCGTGGACTGTCCTGGTGGTAGCCTTATTGCGTAGGTGTATGGCACTCTAACACTATTAGTTAGTTAGTCTAGGTAAGGTTAACAACACGGTAACTAAGGATTGCTAAGTAATTTGCGGTGCCACAAGTGACGACACCACACTAACGACAGTGAAATAAACAAATGGCTACAGCGACTGCCTAGTCGCACCGGTCTTCTGTACAGTTCCTCCACTTCCAATATTGAGGCGCACACCTCCATCATGTGCTACAACAGCTATCTGTATTATACTAACCTAAAAGCAGTAGCCATCACAATTGCCGGTTAAAAATGTGTTAGTTTTTAGGCCTATTTTACATTTTAGGCGTAATTGTCAGCTTTTAGGCCTAATTTTAACCAGCAGTTTTAATTTCGTAAGTATGGCAGCTAACGGAGATATGGATTGTATAGTTAGCCAATTCATTTTTGCAACACGGAGCGCCTTCAGGTACACAGTTACAGTGTTACAACGTAACATCAACGTAGCCTATATAGATCAGTGGTAGTTGGAAAGTGACGAGAGAGACGCTGTTGATGAAGCAATAGCTACTCGTAGCAAATTGACGTTGCCATGGTAACATGATTTTAGGCCTAATTTTCATTTTTTTAGGCCTAATATTAAAAATGCAGTTTTAATTTCGTTAGTAGCAGATAGGCCTAATGGAGAATTTGGTTCGACGGTAAGCCTATTCATTAATGCAACAATGCGACGAAACTATTTTAAATGAAGCTGAAATCCATTTGTTTTTATTGAGGATTTTAATTTAGAATTTTAATTCGACGATCAAATGTTATTATTTAATTTAGTTACATCGTAGAAGTTTATTAGCTATGAGGAAGTAACGATGTTTTAATTTGCCATATCATTTAACTAACTTCTCACACTGAATCTAAAGTTGTAAACAATGGTCGTCAATGTCTGGTACCACTGCGAAGTTGAAAAAAGCGACGGACGGACGGACAAAGTCGTTGCAATAGTCTTCTCAGCCGGTACGGCTGTACAGAAGACTAAAAAAAAACTGAAAAAAATCGTAACTACCTGAAACAAAAAGAATCAATTAGTTTGTATATTTGTTTCCCATTGCACAGTATCTCTACGGTGAGTCACTATTTCTAACCTTAAGAAGAAGTTTTTAATTTAACTGAGAGCAAGTGAGCTGTCAAGGTGCTTTCACAGTATAATAGCTTGAACTTTTGAAAGCTAAAAAACCTGAAAATTAACATTTGTATAACACAGGGAACAAATTTTATTTTTTGAGAATAACCTGAAAATCAATGGTTATCTTAAATTTGTACATCTTAACATTTTACTTGCTTTATTTTTATTTTTCAAGATAATAATGACACTGTTCAACAATTTTCTGCTGCATTATTTGAAATTTTTGGAACTTCTTGTCAAGAATTTTGAAGAATTGGTTGAAGAATTTTTACAGCAATATTTGCAGCAACTTCGGATTACTGTAGCAACATGTGGCTACAAGTTTTGTTGAACCTCTTATGTAAACATCTTTTACTTGCGTGGCTTTATTTTGCTCCAGTACACACCAGCCGATGTTTTTGCAATGAAAACAAAAAACATATAAGATTAAAACCAAGGAATCTATTTTCCTTACAAATAACTATAACATGACGTTTTTGTCTCACGACAACAGTTTAAAATTGGCCTTGTCTATTCAGGACACGAATAACAAAAACGCGACATTTTTGCCGACACCGCACCCCCAATAACCCCCAATTGGGTGAACGGATAACAAGTTAAATTTACAACGAAGTTACATGTTGATAAGCTGCGTTTTAGTTTTAAAAGTTTAAACGGTCAGGGTGCTTTTTTTATACGTTTATGACGTCCCAATACTGGTGAACGTCTTTGAGTTTCAGTTTCGGAAGCAATTGCTTGCATTGGTGAAAAAACCTTTCACTTAGTTTTATTTTTTGTTACTGGTTTTGGAGTATGCTGAATAGTGTCGGAATCTACGGCACTTTCTGCTTCTCTAATTTCTCCACAGAGGGAGTCGCTGACGGAATAAAACAAAGCTTTTTCTACGACACTTCCTTCGGAAACTGTGGGAACGACACAGGTGGACCGGACCACTGGCCGCCAAGTGAGGGACGTTACGGGGCAGAGCGTGGTTAGT
>JAHWFP010213337.1:475-58411 GCA_023313725.1 Lithobius niger
CTAGTGGGCCTTAGCCAGTTATTCCATTTTGCATTGAGGCGAGTTAACAGATCTGGAGTGACTAGTTTAGCCACTTAAGGATATGCTGGCTCCTGAGTGTTCATGAGAGGTACACCTCCATTTTGAAAATGTTGGATTGCGATGGTTTCAAGAGCTCGGAGGTGTGCTAAATTGCTAGTATTTGCCTTCAACAAAATGCTCGTATTTAGTCAATCTGTCTGGTGTTTGGTATATAATTCGTGCATTGCAATGCTGTTTCTACGGTCATTGCTTGTTGTAGCTGAGTAATGTTCATTGAGACGTGTGCAAACTCTCCTTTTTATTTCCTCTATGTATACACTGGCACAGTCTTTACAGGGCACAGTATAAACAACATTTTTGGTGTGAAGGATCGCTGGTGGAAGCAGCTCCACTGGGGATGGAGAGGGGGTCAGGAGTGGGGAAGGGAAGGTGGATTGGGGTGGTTCAAAAGAAATGATTGTCTAGGTTTGACTTTGGATCTGGTGGCGTACTTATGCATGTGTGGGGAGTGGAGGGGGTGCTTTGGGGGAGGATTATCAGGCAAGTTCGAAGATCCTGCTGGTGCTGGAGATGTCTCTATGGGTTCGGGCGATTGAATTGGAAGCTCAATTGAATCTTAAGCAATTAAATGTTTCTCTCGCAGTTGGGTCCCCATTATGAATCTCACTGGTCCCACCTATGATCAGGTTGAGGGTATCATCTTGCCTGAACTGATCGCCAAATTGGATGAGCTCTGGGAGTTTCCCCACTTCAGCCGCACAGAACAACACTTAACAGATCAGTGCTGGAGAGGCGCGAGAGAGGTTTAAATTTGTGTAGCCTCTAATGTCAGTTGTTTTCAATCCTTTTTCCTTTTACTTCTGATGAAGATTTTCTTAAAAAATTTAAGTAGACTGATTTGATGAACTGATCAGACTGATGGTGAAAGTGTTAATATTATTTTTTAGATGTCAATTTATCGCCACTGTTACCACTGGTTGCCAGTGTTTCACACCAGTCCTTTTTTTTTTAAATCGGCCCGGCCCCCCCCTCCCCAACTGTTACACACAAACAAAAATCGTCGTTTCCATTCCCCACACCCTTTTCCAGTTTTTAGGTTCTATTGTAGTAGTAAAGTTCAGAGAAAAAAAAACAAAGCAAACTAAATAGCAAGCTTTTAAAGTTTAAAAATGTCACATCGCTTACTTTGAAAATTCTAGTCCATGTTTACGTTTTGTACGCTTAGATTTCAAAGTAAAGGATGTTTACCGTTCCAATATCCTTGCAAATTTTCGACAGTCAGGATTTTCTGGAGTTGGAGGGGCTCAAAACGACTGACTTCATCAGGCTACCACATCACCGCTTACTTCGTCGTGATCGTTCGTCTGCTTTCGTTCGTCTGCAGACTAACGAAAACAGACGAACGATCACAACGAAGTAAGCGGTGATGTGGTAGCCTGATGAAGACGGTCGTTCTGAGCCCCTCCAGAAAATCCTGTCGAAAATTTGCAAGGATATTGGAACGGTAAATTTCATTTACAGTCAAGTCTCGTTATAACAATACCTCTTACAACAATAAAACCTGTTATAACAATGCTATTTTCGAGGCTCTTTTAAGCAGCAATGCATGCAAAAGTGATTGTTTATAACAATAAACCTGATATACCATTTTACTTTTCAAGGACCCTTGGACATCGTTATAAAGAGGTTTTACTGTACTTTGAAATCTAAGTGTACAAAACGTAAACAGCTTTTAAAGTCTTCTTTCTACTTGCTGGTCAGAAAATATCCACTACCTGTAAATTTAATTGCATTCAGTTCCTGAGTGCTGTTTACCCTGGAGGATTTTTAATTCTCGTGATACGCCAAGCTCATCTGCGCATGCGCAAGCATATGCAGACCCTCCATAAATAGGGCTACGGCGAAAGCCAGCCATCTCTTTTCCTCCAGCGCTAGTCCACGACGCACGCTGTTACCCTGGTTCTTCAACTTTCATCTTTCGCTTTCGTCTTTCATCCGTCTTCACCATGTAGAAGCCTATGCCTGGTGTCCATCATATCTGAATAAGCTCTCGAAAGTCCTTCGTTGTGAAGATCGAACGTGAAAGCCCTTCGTCCATGTGGCCTTTCATCGAAAGCCTTTCACCAAACAACACTCGTCGATAGCCTGTCACTTTCTTCACCTGATGCTGTCGTCGAAAGTCTTTCATCTTTCACCTTGCTTTCATCGAAAGTCCAAGATGGCGCAGAATCTACTGCAACCATCTTCTCGTCGAAAGTCCTTCACGACGCTTTCATCCCGTATCCGTGAACACTCGTCGAAAACCCAAGATGAAGCCGTCTTTCCGTTATTCATCGACCTCTTCGGCTGACCTCCGTGTGTTTCCCGCATCGTGTCGCCTCTCCGTCATGACTGCTGCCTGATTGCCTTTGCATCATTGCCACCCCTACGACTTCTGCTTATCAACCGTCGGCAACTGCATTCCCCACCTAACTGGAATCCCCTGCTCTCTATCGCCGAGTTTCGTCGCTTTCCCGTCGACGCACCTTGCAACCGTCTTCTGCCGCTCATAACTTTCGCCGGTTTCACGCTTTCGCCCCTTTCACCTCTTTCGTCACTTTCATCCAAGATGGCATCACATCACTTGCATCGCTTTCGCCGCTTTCACCTCTTACGTCACTTTCATCCAAGATGGCGTCACACCACTTGCATCGCTTTCGCCCAGCCTGACCCAATCCTCATGTCCATAAAGTCTCTCGCTTGTCAAAGCCTACTGTCCCTCTGCTTTCAACGCCGCAGCCTTGTCGGACCGACATGCTTCTCACCTGAATTCTTCCTTTTCTCCACATCAATTCTAAGCTGTTGTCCCTCGTTATCCGTCTGAAACAGCCATCCTAACCTTCAATCATGTGCCTGCTCTCCGCTTGTGACAGCCACTCGACTTTCTATCAACGCCTGCTGTCCCTCATTTACGTCTCCAGCAGCCATTCGAACCCATGGTCAACGAGCGTGCTGTCCCTCATCTTCGCTGTAACAGCCTCTCAACCTTCTGTCAACTCGCCTGCTGTCCCTCATTTTCGTCTGTAACTGCCATTTCAACCCTTAATCAATGCCTGCTGTCCCTCATTTTCGTCTCTAGCAGCCATTCAAACCTTTTGTCAACGAGCCTGCTGTCCCTTATCTTCACTGTAACAGCCACTCACCCTTCTACCAACTCGCCTGCTGTCCCTCATTTTCGTCTAACAGCCATGCCAACCCTTTGTCAACGTGCCTGCTGTCCCTCATCTTCGCTTGTGACAGCCACTCAACCTTCTATCAACGCCTGCTGTCCCTCATTTTCGTCTCTAGCAGCCATTCTAACCCTTTGTCAATGGGCCTGCTGCTCCTCATCTTCGCTGTGACAACCACACAACCTTCTATAAACACGCCTGCTGCCCCTCATTTTCGTCTTTTGCAGCCATTCGAGCCCTCTGTCAACGTGTCTGCTGTCCCTCATCTTCAGCTGGAACAGCCATATAAATCCCCCCTATTGTAGAGCCTGCTGTCCCTCGTTTTTTGTCAATGACAGCCACTCATACCTTCTATCGACGTGCCTGCTATCCCTCACTTTCGTCTGTGACAGCCACTCTACCCTTTAACCGACGTGCTTACTGTTCCTTCCCAATGCACACCTGATGTTTCTTAACATTGCTGCATCTGAATGGCTTTGGCTACGCAATACAACTCGACTTCAATGTAAATGCATCGACATTTCTCAACCCATCATAATCCACGGCTTTGTCGATCCCTCGTTGACACGTTAACTGCTCCAACAACGCAGTTCACTTGTGTGCCACCTCCTTCCTCTGGCGCTCGTACCCTACTTGGGGGCTTATTGCGTCCGCTCGCAACTGTGAAAACATCCTTCTGCACGATACTTTGTGTTCTCCGTCACCGCTTTTACATGTGGAATCTTCATGTCACCACAGATCCATTACACTGCCTCGTCTCATGTTGTTCAACCTGAAATCCGAGCTTCCATGGATTTTTCGCTTACAACACCCACTATGGGCCTTTATCGTGTGGTGCTGCACTATAGGCGCCACGCTGGTTTGCGCTTGTGCCCTGCTCCTTAAACCTTTACACGGTCCGTCATCCGCCTGTCACCGTCGCCGCTTGTACGACCCGACGCTGACACGGTCAGTCATCAATCGCCACGGGGAGCCCGCCCCCAACTTCTTGAATGTTCTGGAACCTTGCATCCCATATCGAATGTTAACTTAACATATTAAACGATTCTTACAGCGACTCCCTTCCGGTATTGAATGAACCACTCCCGATGCCACCAACACTTTAACGTCCTTGAATTGCAGCCAGCTTCATTGCACTCACTTTGTTCTGCACCTAGTGGCTAAGAAGGCTGTCCATGTCCTGGCTTACATCACCACTACAGCAGCTTACATCCGGCAGTTCGGTGAAGTTTGATCATGATCCTCCCAGGTGACCTCCGCCGTTAACCATCCATGCACTATGCTACTATTTCATGCATCGCAAACTTGACTGCCGCTGACAGCAACTCTTCCTGCCATTTTTCAACTGAATCGACATCACTTGCACCCGTCATCGCCCTTTCGGTCACGAAGTTCATCCACCAAGCCCACGACAGCCTCACAGGTTCTACACCGGCATCAACACCACATAACTGCACATTGATTCGGGTCACTTACAATCACATGTTTCACAATCCAATCTCCATCGCTGTACATCCATATGCTAAGTCATGGAAGAACCCAACCGTCATCACAAATCTCCTTCTTGACTTGACATAAAGACGGACTACATCGTCTGGTTTTGTGTGACAGCCATATGTGTCATCCACTCCCCCCTGAAGACGTTTGCTGACTCCATCTCTAACACTGCTCTGATCCACCACATCTTGACATTGGACCAACACTCCGATTATCTCCCTTCAGTGCGCGAATTTAGGAAATTATTGTACCGGACACTGGTCTGGCAGCTGTTAAAAACTGCCGGACCTCCAAAAAATTTACCGGCCCAAAAGTAAATTTGATAATTTTTTTTTTGCATTAAAATTCTGTATTTTAATAAAGACAATACATCTTACATAGGTGGTAAGGTGTATTTTCTATAGCTGATGTATTTATATTACCACTGTAAACAGCATTTGCCAATTATTTCAATTTTAATTCGGGTGTATAAAGGCGTACAAAGAATTTACTTAGGAGCAACCTCTTATTCTTAACATAAATTGCTAGTTTCTAACATTCATCCGACAAATCTGAGTCAGCATCAGAAGCACTATCGCACTCTGACTCAGGAGTGTTTTTGTGTTTACGGTATGGTTTCACATTAGGCCTTCTAGCCCTAACAACATCACTTTTCCATAAGTTAAAGGCAGGTTCAGGGTCAAATTCTGGTATATTTGTGGAGTGCAGCCTTATTTGCATAAGATGAGTGATGGTTTTGGCACAGAGACCATTTCTCAGGTCAGTATGTATGAGTTTGTATAAGCTGAAACCCCTCTCGACAATAGCACTGTGGACTTGGAGTGTAAAGTACAAGGTCAACTAACTTCAATAAATCCGAGACTTCAAGTCCCCACATTCTGGAAACACTTTCCCACAGCACATTGTTATCTATGTGTAATCGTTTTGCTGTCTGTTGCCCTTTGCCACCACTTTTCTTCTTTGGGGGTTCTTGCATCTGGCAAGCCTTGGTGCTGACTTTGTCCTTAATGTAAGTCCAGTCAATCATAATTTTTTCTTCCTTAACGCCTGCACTAGCTAAAGGTTTCTTAAAGTGCTCAACAAGCAGAGCTAGTTGTTCCTCACCAAAGTCTTTTGGCAGTGGCTTTGGCCAGGTGTTGGTATTAAATATGGACACAGCTGCTATAACTGGAGAGCCTTCTAAATCAGAAAATCTGTTACTGAGATAAGTTATTAGACCCGAAATAAATTCCTTGGCACTAGTTTGGAAACCTTGCTTGAGGGCTAGCAAGCCATCAATACTACCGAATTCGAAAGTTGCTTCATCTGCACCTTCAAGTAACTTGGATACTGACGGTGTCTTGGGGTCGTTTTCATAACGCTTTAAAGTGGTGATGGTACTGGAAATTACATCATCAATGTCAGAAAGTAGGCAATCTGTTCGCTGTACTATCTTCGACAGTTTCTGCATGATGTCTGTCACATCTTTTAAAAAGTGAAGCCATAGTATCATCTTTCTAGAGAGCAACTGTTTTAAAAAGCCACTAGCCTTGGCTTTAGAAGTTGGTTTAGCAGTAGTATCTACTTGAATTTGACGTAAATGTTCAACTACAGCAGGATAAATCTCTAAGATATTTTCTACCGCTGTATGCGTATGCTCCACCCATCTTGTTCCTCCAGTTCTGGTAGGCAATTTTTTAGGAGTTTTCAAAGCTTCTCTTGCTGTTAACAATCCACTTCGAACCACGCCAGAGTTGTGATAAAACAAATAAGTCCCAAGTAAAAGTTCCTCTGCTTTTTTGTGAAAAGCCACATCTTTTGCCACATCTTTCATTGCAAGTTCAATGCGATGTCCAACACAGTGAATTGCTACAAGCCACTCGATTGTATCACATAATCTAGTTGCCACTCCTTGTCGGTTTCCGAAATTCACAGCTGCACCATCCGCACAGAAACCAACACAACGCTGCATGAATACTTCTCTTGTTACACCAATTTCGAATAAACTTTCTAATATAGCATTCAAAATGTTATCTGCGTTCGGGCGAGTAAGGACTTTCACAGCAAGCAAAAACACTCGAATAATTCCATGTTGGGATGCACGAATATAAACAAGCTCTACTTCCTGGACAGAAACATTGATTGATCCGTCCACCATAACAGAATAAAAATCGGCACCTAGTAGCCATTCTTTCATCGTACTTCTCTCTACTTCAGCAATGTAGTGAGTAAAACTAGCACACTGTTTGTCATTTCTGTAGTTTGACTGTAAATCAACGCCACATTTTTCAACAAGTTCTAATGTCCAACAATAATCTTTGTATGGCCTAGCGTGTTTTGCTAATGCGTGAGCTGTGTTTATTAATTTTAGCACATGCGATTTTTCTGACGCTGTCAATTTGTCAAATGTTTTTTCTGCAGTCGTAGTTCCGGGGAGAGCATTGCTAGCGTCAATGGCTCCTCGACATTTTTCATGCCATTTGCTTTTCGCGTGATCACGTAGACCTGATGTTTTCTTGTTCGAATCGTTGGAAGTTCCAATAAAATAAGGCGACTTTTTGTTTGCCAAATTAGGTTTAGCTCGGCATGTGGCACAATAAATCGCTGTCGTACCGTCATCTGCAACACCATCCTCGGATACCCACGGAAATTCGATTTTCCATTGTGCCTGAAATTTTCTTGGTTTGCGTTTGAGTTCATATTCTTGCCATCTAGTTTCGTTATTACACACTGACTTTGGTGTAGCACGTGCCCCCTGAACAAAACCGTCGAGCCGCATTTGCTTTTTCGGTGCTGCCATGCTGAAAACTCCCAGTTGAAATGAACGCCGACGCAGTAGACACTTTAGGCCTAACTAACGCGCATGTGCGAAGCGAATGACGTGGGGATTTCCCTACAAACAATGACGTCACTGCTTGGTTACGGAAGCGGCTGAGATGTACGATTGCAACGCCAGCTGGTCATCGCTTTCCCTTGTTTTTATGCTGCTTTTGATGAATAATTGCTGTAAACAATGATATAGTCCGTTAAAATTGGGATTAGAAATTAATTTTTTTTTTTTAATTTAAAGAGATGTTTTGTTTTGGAATTTTCTACCGGCCATGTGGGCCGGTAAATTTTCAAAACTGCCGGACCTCCAACAAAATTACCGGCATTGTCCGGTGGGCCGGTGCTAATTTCGCGCCCTGCCCTTACTTTTAACCACAATGGTTTTCTGGCAACTCTGTTCGACCAGCCAACTTGTCAACAGCTTTGCGTCACAATCCTTTCTCTGGATTCAAATGACGGTCGCCACATCTTGGAAATCAACATACCCCATGGTTATGCCCTTACTCGTCATATTATCAACCATGTAAAGCCCATCTTACCACCAACACTGCTTTCACTGCTCTTCGAGCATACACCCCTTCAGCTTGTAATCCCTCCCGACTTTTCAACCTGATGCCTGTTACACCACATCCTGTGGCTTCTTGTCAATCTTCCTGACAACGCCGCCACACTTGCTCACCGCCACTTACGGTCCCTCATAAACCTGGACTCCACCTTGCCCTTTCCAACATATTGCCATACATCATGTGCTGTTTCCGACCAATGGGAGTACATTCAGCTGTTCGCCACTCTCACTTATTGCCCATCAACATGTTTCCAATGAATAACCCGCAATTATACACCACCATCCGATCTTGCCAACTAAATACTCCCTTCAGTGACTCGTCAGTTCTGCGGAAAGCAATTCGTCGCCGTCTTGACTTTAATGTTAAAGAACAATCTCGCCTTACGAAAAATTGTGCCCTGTTGCATCTCATATCCAACACCTGGAACAGAAACTTGCAAACGCTGAAAAAATTATTTCCGCCTACAAACTTAACATCGAGAATTTAACAGCGAGTAATAATCACCTTCGTCGAAGAGTTGAACTAGCGGATGCCAGATTCCGACGACTAGCGCCACCACTTCCAAACACTGTGCAACGCCAACCGATCTTCAAGATTCATCGGCCTCAACCCCCAATCAGACCTAAAATCACACGGTCTCATCGTTCAACCCAAACCACCTCAACCCCCTTACAACTTCAGATTGGTTCAACATTCATCAAACCAACTTCTAACGAATCACCCAGACTCCCTGACCTCATGCGTCAAGAACACTGTGCCATCACTCAAGAATGGATCAGGGCGAATCAGGCTATGCCTCCTGAAAAATATGTTGCCTGCCAAATATGGCAATGGGATAACGCGCCCTACTTTCAACCCGCCAAAAGTGAAATAGAAAACTCTCTCCTTCGCACCCGCCAACTACCACTCATCACCTGCAAATCTAAAGCAATGGGCTATTCGTTTTCATTCACCTCCAGACCATAATCACTTCACAGGTTTTCCATTAAAGCAATCTCATCTGGATCCTGGCCGAAATGACCCTTCGCATGTCATTCACTACAGGAAATTCTATGTGACCGGACATTCCTTTTCCCCACCACACCTTAAATCTCACCATCAAAATCTTCAATCAACTTCACTCATCATTACCAAAATAATTCTCTTTTTCTTTTGTTTTTAATACATATTCATGAAAATCTTCCCACTGCAGTTGCCCTTGCGGCTCTTTCTGCTGAGATTGTGCGACAGTATTCTGTTCCATCATCCTGTCCCCTACACAATCTCCGGGACCCAGCTCACGTCCTTGGGAACCCGTCATGATGGTGCCCGCCACCTATACTGACGAGGTCAACTGTAAAGGCAATTAAATTTTCAGGTAGTGGATATTTTCTGACCGGCAAGTAGAAAGCCCAATTTTACCTGGGGGGAGGTCAAAATTGGTTTCTATTGCCTAAAGAAAATATACACTACCTGTAAATACCCACCCAACCTCCCCACTTGAGTCACCACATGACTGACGTATTGAGAGGAAAAGTAGATGGCTGGCTTTTCGCCGTAGCCCTATTTATGGAGGGTCTGCATATGCTTGCGCATGCGCAGATAGGCGGATGAGCTGGGCGTATCACGAGAATTAAAAATCCTCCAGGGTAAACAGCACTCAGAAACTGAATGCAATTAAATTTACAGGTAGTGTATATTTTCTTTAGGTAATAGAAACCAATTTTGACCTCTCCCCAGGTAAAATTGTGCTGTTTTTGTCCTCGGATTAATTGTGTTCTCAGTCTTCCCCTCTTGCGAGTTCTTGTCTATGTTGCACTTCACACTACATTCTGCAAATACAAAATATTTTGTTCCGTTTATTTTATCTTCTGAATCTCAGCCTTAACTTTGAATGTTTACTCACATGACGACCTCTGCATTACACATTTTTTAGTGATTCACAAGTAAGCAAAACGACCTTTCGTTGGTTGGGGAGATGCAGCCTCAAGTTGCTTCGCGATTGTGAATATTTCTTATCGTTTAACACTTTAAAACACAATAAAACTTTTTTTTCAGAACATTGAAGCTTACAACAACCGTTTGTTCAAAGGCACTGATAGCAATGGTTCATATTATGAAATTCGCCTCGCATCAGAAATTGGTGACGGTATGTGAAGAATATGTTGCGTTGTAGCTAAATAGTTTCTGATTCTATGCAAACCAGGGCAGAGTTCATTCTAATTAATTTTGTGTTTTTGTTATGATAGACGCTGAAGAAGAGAAGAATTTGATTGGCGTTCATCAATTTGAAGGAAATACTTTTAAAGTGACTCGTGGAGATTATGGCCCATTAATGGGACTAGTCAACAGGAGTCTAGAAGAAGCCAAAGTAGGAATTTATGGATATATATATGTACTCTGATTACTTATTCTAAAAGTTCTAAAAATACACTTAAAGTTTTTGCCTCTGGATTGCTTATAGCAGATCTAACTGGCTTTGTTCAAAAACACTATTACTAAAGTAAAAACCTTTTTGCTGTTTCTTCACACCAAAAGCTTTGAATTAGTATTTAAAAAAAAAGAAATAAATCTGTCCCATTCAGGCAGTTACCATTTTATGACCAGTTCTGTTCATTATGGACAGTGCGCAATAAGCATTGTATTATTGTGAAAGTAAACTTCATTTATACTTGATTGCATCATAAACATTTTAAGTAGAAACTATCAGTTAGTTTAGAGTATAAAACGAGAAATTTTATCAACAAAGCAGACAGTTTCAGCATTAAAGATTGGCTTTTTGGATGAATGCTGACACAGCTTCGTGTAACCCATTAACTTGGAATTTACTGTTTATTGTTTGTCTGAAATCTAGACTGATTTATTAGACTCTTCTTTTTGTGGTCGTAGTGTGGAGGTGTTTCAGAGTAATTCTGACATAGCTACGATGCATGTCATATTAGTTTCAACCTGTTGAATTCATGTTCTTTTTAAGTCTGTAAGAATAATTCTTCTTTGAAAACTTAGGTATCTTTCGTAAATCGTAACTGAGCAATTAGTTTTGACGTGTGTGCCATTTGTCATTTTGCAAACCTCTCCACTTGTTTTTCAGAGATATGCCGCCAATGAAACGGAAGTGAAAATGCTGGAAAATTACATTCGTAGTTTTAGGACGGGTTCTTTGAATGCACACAAGGAAGGTTCTACGTTCTGGATTAAAGACAAAGGGCCAATTATAGAAACGTAAGGCATTTTTCGTATTCATCTCATTGTATAAATTTGGTGCCATATTGAACGAGACGGTTTTTCTCTCATAAATACCGTACTTCTACTGCCTGGTAAATTATTTTTTATTGTTTGCTTCATTAAAACTAACATCTTGGCTACAGCTGAGATTGCTGTCTGTATTCCTGGGGCTCCACATCTGCACATGTGATAGGGAGCCTCACGAAAGGCAACACTGTGGCAAGTTATGCAGAAAATGTGTCACAATTAGTATTTTTGAAAATTGCTGTAAATGCTCGGGCAAACGCTTGTCTTCGGGTAAATGCCTCGTTATTTCTTTGTTACACCGAAGTTGTATCTAAGCTCTCATTTGGGTAATCTCCACCCTTCTAATTTTTATCCATGGAGGAAAGTAATGCTACAATCTATAATGTAAGAATTAGGCTACTAAAAGTAAACTTTCTAAAGATTAAACGTAACTGTAGTCGGCTGGTCAAGCTGAACTCAAGCCGGTCAAGCTCCATTGCCACACCTGCGCTCTAGCTCTTAATGCTTGCACAAAACATTGTCTCTCATTAACTGGTGATTGCTGTGTTGACTAAGCAAGTGATCCTATTTTTTTGCTAACACAAGCACGAGCGAGTTGAAGGGAGATAGACTTAAGTGTGCCAAAAGATGGACGACTTCCACCCACAGGGGTACTAATTGACATACCTAAGTACATCGCTTCCTATCAATTCATTAATAAACAAGCTATGCATCCATAAAATTGAAGAAATGTATTTACTTTTCACCTGGTATTTCTCATTTCCTTTCTTTTCTCCTTTTCAGGTACATTGGTTTTATTGAGACCTACAGAGATCCTGCAGGTCAGCGAGGGGAATTTGAAGGTAAGGGCAGTAACTGAATGTCAGCGGGTGCCTTTTGGTACTTATCCATTGGCTAGTAGGATATGAACTCTTGTTTTTGTTTTCAACATAGCTTATCTCCAATATCTTGTGTGTTTTGAGATTTACTTATTTAACTGCCTAAACTTGTCGCTACTCCTGTACTCGTGTTGTGCCATAAATACCTTATACACAACCCCAATCACCACTTAGCTAGTAGACCTTATAAAGCACTTACCATTTCATAATTTCTACTCACCAAATAACAAATACATCGTATACGATGCATGGTTTTTCCAATTTATGCATTTAAGGAGTTGTTCAATTTTCTTTCGCCCTAGTATTGTGGGAGGTTTTTGCAGTTTGTTAACTTCACTTTACCTCCACCAGATTCCTTTTGCCTCACTCTACGGTTTGTGAACTCGTGGTGTGGGCATTTGTGATGACCAAGGTATTTCCCCTATTATGTAATGTATTTTACACGCTGGCTTTTTGCTAGCCGAGCAACGGTCGTGGTGTTGTACACCCTATCCAGGCGATTGTTGTCGGCTCGTGTATTGCCTCTTGCCCCATTGTTGTAAAGGCTACCGCCTGTCTCTTTAATATGCTTCCTCTCCCAGCGGCGACGTGTACCAGTCGCTGAGTAAAAACCGCCGTCCTTAGTCCTAAAGATGTAACCACCATTTTAGTGTTCTAAGGAGGACTTGTATCAATCATGTAAGTGTCGATTTGATAACATGATAACTATTGCCCCTTCTTTTGATTGCATCATGAGTGTAATATCAATCGTTAGCATCATGAAATGTATCGGACTCAAACGCACCAAAATGTGTCCAGAAACTTCCCACAATCGTTGTTGCAACTCCGTAGGGCTGAGCTTGTAATTTTTCCATACGAACTATGATTAAGCGCCGTTCGTAGTTTCCATGTGTAATTTTCCCCTACTGTACCATACCACCACGTTTGTTAGAGAGGAATAAACCAGTATGTCTTCCCCATAAGTGCATTATCATCATTTGTATTACGGATTGGGTTGAACCGCGGGATCCACGGACTCTCTGGGACAGTTGTATTGCGCTAATTCCATCTACAGCCAATATTCTGTCGTCTTCCCTCGGATGCTTCGTGTGGGTCCGAGGGCAATTATAACCAGTAATAGATTTAACACCTTCCGGGCCTTCGATTGCTATGTCCATTATACGGTTGATAGTTCGGCGTTATTACTAAATAGCAGCAACGTCATCAACTTCGCTGTACCACAAGTATTACAGAATTGTAAATTGAAAATATGAATTAACAAAAGTTTTTGTGTACACGACTTGGTCCTTTTTGGAGTAGCAGCGAATTTTCGGTGGCATCAGTCGTAACCCACAATCTTCTACCTTCTTAGATTTCTGAGTAGTGTGTTTTTAACATAGTTGGCCACATTGTGTGTTTCAAAAATCTGCTCTGTTGCTGCCTCTTGCCTGCTTCAATCTTTTGTGTCGATAGTGGCTCCCTCTTTTCTCCCTATTGTGTTGACATTTGAAGTTTCTGCTAGCATATGGTGAGTTGGGTTGTCACATTGGGTGCCACGATCTTCACAACATTCTAGTGTGCTGGCTCCTGGATATTCATTAGCGGTACTTTTGCGTGCCTAAAATGTTGGATGACAATGTACTCAACTGCTCGGATGTGGAAGTCTTGGTTGGTGTTGGACTTCATGATTAATGTAGTAATAAATTAATATTACATTAATCTGCTTTAGTCTTGTACTCGTTACAATAACACTTACAGGCACGAAATCCTAAGATGGATTTGTATGTGCAAGCAAAAATGATTTACATGTATAGTTGTATACACATTGCATGAGATTTCAAAAGTAATTTTTTTTTTTGTAAAGAAATGTAGTCATTCTTACATAGTATTTGGTATGCCATACCTCTTTTTTCCATAGGAGTTTCTCCATTGGGGGACCCTTAGCCTTAGTCACGGTGAGCCCAACTACTGAAAACTTTGTGGCCTTTAAACGCTGCCGTGCCCGGTATGTCAATCCATGAGGCTAGGCGTACTTCGTGGTTGGCTTATATTTCGTTGATCACGCGCTCCACACGTTCTCAGTAGGTGTGGAGGAAGGTGCGCCAGATTTCGGGGAGGAACGTGCCTAACCCGGTGTCACAGCTGAGGGTGGCGAATGCCGTATTCTCTTCTGTGCCGGATATCGCCGATTGTCTTGCGTCTGCATTTGCGCGGGTCTCGAGTGATATGACCATTATGATCCTGGTTTCCTCAGGATTATGCGTAGGGAAGAGGGTCACTCTCTAGGCTTTAGCTCCGATGGCGGGCTACAGGAGTACAATTTACCGTTTACAAGGCATGAATTTGTTTCAGCTTTGTCCAGGTTGCATGACTCCGCCCTAGGGCCTGATGATGTTCACTATCAGCTGTTGAAACATCTGCCTCTTGCCTCCCAGCAGTTCTTGCTGGAGATGTTCAACCGTGTGTGGGCAGAGGGCTCTATTCCAGCTGCGTGGAGGACAGCAGTGGTCATCCCGATTGTGAAACCGGGCAAAGACCCTACTTCTCCTTCCAGTTATCGCCCAATCGTTCTGACTAGCTGTGTCTGTAAACTTATGGAACGGATGGTCAGTGAGAGGTTGGTCTGGGTGCTGGAATCACGGAATTCTTATCTGCGTCCGAGTGTGGCTTTCAAAGGTTTCTGGTTGCCCTTGAATCGGATGTGACGGAGGATTTTCGTCGGCGTCAACATCTGGTTCAAGTTTTCTTTGACTTGGAGAAGGCTTATGATACGACCTGGCGTTATGAGATTCTCCGTAATCTCTATGACTGTGGCTTGAGGGGACAGGTGCCACTGTTCCTTTCTGCTTACCTCTCAGGCCGTTCTTTAGGCGTTCGTGTCTGGGCGACTCTTTCCCGCCCGTTTGTCTTGGAGAATGGTGTGCCTCAAGGAATGGTGTTCTTAAGTGTCGTCTTGTTTGCTGTAGGTATCAACACCATTGCTCAGGAGGCTGCTGTTCTCCACTCATTGTTTGCCAATGACTTCGGCCTGTGCTTTCGGGCAGCTCGCATGCAGACCTGCAAGCGGCAGCTACAACTGGGAATTAACAAAGTCTAGACTAGGCAGTCAGTAATGGTTTCCGGTTTTCTCTGGACAAGACTGTGCGTCCACTTTTACCGCCAACGAACACTGCACCCAGATCCTTGCTTGTACTTGGGACAGGGGCAAATTCCTGTTGTCCCACAAACACGTTTCCTTGGTCTGGTGTTCGATGCCAGGTTATTTTGGCTTCCACACTTGCATCAATTTAAAGACAAGGCTTTGCGGGCATACTTAACATCTTGCGGGTTCTTCCCGCTCTGTTTGGCGGTGGAATGGATCGTTGACCTTCAGGGCACGCATTTCATTATCTTTAGCGATTCCATGAGTGTCCTGGAGTCCTTGGCGAATTACAATCCTCGGAACCCCTTGACACAACGTGTCCAAGCTTTGCTTTTCCGCTTGCCTGGCCAGCGGAAAACCGTGCTTTTCTGCTGGATCCTGGGCCATGTTGGGATAGGTGGAAATAAGCAAGCTGATTCTGCAGTAAAAGGGTCCCTTTTTGGCCCTCTCGGAAGGGATCTCAGCCTTGTTCCCTCGGACGCCTTTCAACTCTCCGTCTGAGGTTACACGCTTTTTGGCAAACCTTGTGGGGCAGACAGGGCGTTAATAAATTACGAGCTATTAAAGGCACTGTTGAGGAACGACACTCGGCATGTCGCCGCAGTCGCCGTGAAGAGGTTGTGTTGGCCCGTTAGTGCATTGGTTACACCCGACCTACTCACTGTTTACTTTTGCGGGGGGGGGGGGTTGACCCTCCTGAATGTTGTTGGTGTCGACGGCCACTTACGGTCCGGCACTTCCTTGTTGATTGTCATCATCTTGATGGTGTTCGTCGTCGTTTCCATCTTCCGTATGACATTGCGCGTCAATTGGGCGATAAGACTGTCCTCCTGTCCAGTTTTTTTCAATTTTTGCAGGAGGTACAGATGTATGACAAGATTTAGATTAGGGGTTTGAATATTATCTCTGTAATGTGTAGTGCATTGGTAATCTGGACCACTGCACTGTGACTGAGGTTGGCGCTAATGACTAAGCTATCGACGCGCCATTAAACCTCTCCCCCCCCCCAGCTTCGGAACCCTTCACTTCGCAGGAAATCCACCGCCTCATGAACCGCTCCATCAGGGACTTCTCTTACAAAGACTGCCCTTCTGTGTCAGTAGAAAAAAAACCTTCAAAGGCCACTTCATACGTCCACGAATGGATCACATCCTCAGACAATGAAGCTCGCAAAAAAAAAAAACTTCACGCTCAAACAACTGCAAAGAAATGCCATCTGGACCTTTCTTCAGCTGACCTTCATCAACTCCTATCAACACCGAAGATGACCTTAACTCGGCTTCCACATTAGGACGTCACCCTCCGCATCGAGTAAATTTCGCTCAACCGCCACTAGACCCTTACGAAGATTCGCTTCGAGCCGACGATGACCCGACAGCCATTCCCCTCTTTGATCTTCTCAAAGCAGTCGAGGCCATCATTCCTGGCGACTGCCTTTACAAACCGGATGCTTCCACCCCAAGCCTAAGAATAGGGGCCTTTCCACTCGTTTTGGTTATTTCCTCCGAGACAAGAACATGCGTGAAAGAGCAAAGGTTGAACAATCAACGGCCCTACTCACAACTCTTCTCAGAAATGGTGGCTTCCTCCTTGGGAAAGGCGACCGTCTCGAACTTGACCAAGATCCACCACCTCCTCGTCCAGGACGTGTAACCTGATTCTTCGCGCCGCTCACAGAGGTCTCACGGACATGGGGATAGGCTTGAAATGTGCGCAGAGCTACCGGGGATGGCGCCGCCAACCCCCCAATTTGAAACATACCAACAATCTGAATTCCTGTCAACTGAAGCCAAGATGGATTTCGGCACCACACTTTTCAGTCCCTGCTGCACCGAAGTCCCCACGGCTGTCCTCCGCGAAAACGACAAAATATTCCGTTCAGGCCTCCGCGCCAACTGCCAAGCAGACGTCCTCACCACAGCCATCAACGCACTTTGTGAGAGACTCCCTCATGAAACCAGTCAGAAGAACATCAAGCATCTTCACTTCCTCATCTCCTAACATTTTAAGAAAATGTCCTTCGCCACATATCACTCCTTTAATTGGCTCACCAAAGCGCTGTTCAAATCCACCCTCCTGCTAAGGGACATCGCTTCAGGCACCACATCCAATCTCAACGCGTCCACCAAACCCAACCTCTTCACGAAACGGATACTCTCTTTAGAGGCCGCATCCCAACCCTCGCTCCTCACTTGGACATCTCCCACAAACCAAAGAAAGTGATCAAACCGTCAAACAACTAACGCTTTCGGAAGTCATACCAGGGAAACACTTCCGACCCAAAACCATCATCTCAGACTCCAACGGCCAACAACCAATCGCCCCACGACAAGGCAAAACCCTCTTCCCGTCAAAATCAGTCCTTTCGATGGAAAAGTCAAACCAACTCCCGCAGCTAAAACAGGAACATAAAGAGTACTACTCTAGACAACCGCAGCAAGTACTCCTCCACCTCCAGCAGGAAGTCCTATCACCGGAAATGACTATGCCCATCCTCTCCCTGTAGGCGGCAGAGTCAGTCACTTCCTACCTGCATGGCACCAAATTAAAAGGGACAAAAACATCCTCTCAGTCGTATCCCATGGCTTTCAACCATTCTTCAACTCAAAACCCCACCTTACGTCCACATCCCCTTGGGATTTCGCAACCAAAACCTCACCAGCTCTTACCAAAGAAATAACCGATATTTTGGCCAAAAACGCAATCCGCCTCTGCCCCGATCATTCAAAACCTAGCTTCTACATCTCCATCTTCCTTAAGACCAAAAAAGTCCGGAGGGGAGAGAATGATATTCAACCTGAAACCATTAAATCGCCACATGAACAACGACCACTTCAAAATGGAGACTCTTCAATCCACTCGCCTCCCCCTCAAACCTATGTTATGGAAAATTTCGATCGACCTCGAAGACTCATATCTCCACATCCTGCTGCACAGAAAACACCTTCACTACTTCCGTTTCATCTATCAGGGGAAAGTTTACGAATTTCAGACCCTCTCGTTTGGCCTCAGAGCTTCTACACGCATTTTCACTCTCTTCATGAAACCAATCCTGAGCCACCATCATCGTCACCGAATAGGAGCGAACGCCTTCCTCGACGATTGGCTCCTAAACAACATCAATCCCCACAAGCTCCAACAAAACACTTCCTTCACTTTCGCCTCCTCTACAGCTTAGGTCTCGGAGTCAGTTGGGAGAAATCACGACTTCAACTTGCACGAGCCTTCACCTTCCTCGGCGTAGAATTCAACCTAACAAACGCCACTGTCACGCCTTCAACAGAAAGGAAAAACCGACCTTCTGAATCACTGCCTCTCCTTTTCCCAGTCAGCAAACCACTCCCTGACATCCCTGAACTCTCTCATAGGCAAAATAAACTCCATGGCTGACCTCCTACCCTACGGCCGATGGATGACGCGACCATTCCACCATTTCCGTATCGACCACTGGGGGAACCATCTTGCGTAATCCAAGAAGACGATGCCACCGACCCCTACTTTCCATGGGAATGTCTTCACTGGTGGATGGACACCACAAACCTGTCCAAAACAATGCCTTTACACGAACCTCCTCCCGATCTTCTTCTAACCGATGCATCCCTAACGGGATGGAGGGCACATATAA
This sequence comes from Lithobius niger, assembly GCA_023313725.1. Taxonomy (NCBI): domain Eukaryota; kingdom Metazoa; phylum Arthropoda; class Chilopoda; order Lithobiomorpha; family Lithobiidae; genus Lithobius; species Lithobius niger. The sequence goes on from JAHWFP010213337.1 coordinate 19,432, forward strand.
TGGACAACGAGTTAAACGGAATCTGGCCTCTCAGCACAACCGAGCACATCAATGTCCTCGAAATAAAAGCCATCTACAATGCTCTTTTCCATTTTCGTCACCTCGTAGCGGGCAAAATCGTTCCAATCCAGGCCGACAACACCGCCGCAGTCTCTTACATTCGGCGAGAAGGAGGAACTCGCTCTCGAACCCTACATTGGGTCACCTCTGACATATTCAAACTATGCTTGGAACTCAACGCAACTCTCCAACGCTCCACATCCCGGGCAACCGCAACGTGATAGCAGATGCAGTGTCTCGGAACAAACCACCATCAGGGGAATGGTCCTTCAAAACATCAATTTGCGAATCTCTCTTCATCATCTGGGGGAAACCCATGATCGACCTCTTGGCCACGAGGCACAAATCCAAACTTCCCCAATTCATAAGCCCAATTCCGGACGACCAAGCTTGTGCAGTCGATGCTCTAACCTTCCCGTGGGAAAACGTGCCTATCTCTTCCCTACATTCAAACTTTTCCCATCCATCCTAACGAAAATTGGTTCCCTCGCCTACTCAACCTTCTCGTGGACATGCCAAGAGAACTACCAAACCCTCCAGACTTCCTATCCCAACAGAGGGGAACCAAGTTCCACCCGAACTCCAAAATCTTATATCTGCACGGGTGGCTACTATCATCCAACTCATCAAGCAGGCTGGAACTTTTGAAGAACAAGCCACTTGCGTCGCCAGCAAAGTCCTACGGGATTCCAGCAACAAAATGTACAACAGTCATTGGCAACGATGGTTTCATTGGTGTAAGCGAAGAAAGGTTAATCCAATCAACCCCCCTATTCAAAACCTTCTAGTTTTCTTCACTGTTCTCTTCAAAGACAAACTCAAGGGCTCAACCATTCTGGTCTGCCGCTCTGCTTTAAACACTGTCTTCCTTCGAAATTGAAAGGCCGTCAATCCATGACACCTTCTCGAAATGGGACCTACCTCTGGTCTTGGACTCCCTGACCAAGGAATCATATGAACCCATCCACACCTGTCACATCAACCACCTCACAAGAAAGAATGGTTTTCTAATCTCACTCTCAGCAAGCCTCCGTAGCAGCGAAATGCAAGCATTATCAAACGACCCTGCCTACCGCTTTTTCGACAACTGCAAATACATCCACCTGAGGCCTCGACCAAACTTTTGAGCCAAAACACAAAAACCAAATGAACCGTCCAAACCCTTCATCGTTCTGGCCCTCACGAACATCTACAATGAAGAACCTGAGCGAACTCTGTCCCGTACGTGCATTAAGATACTACATTAAACGCACAAACGACCCCGAATGCCGAAAAGAGCGCATCCAACTCTTCCTTCCCTTCACCAAAGAACGAATGTTACTTCCGCTGCAGTGATCGCCACTGGGATCTAAACCGTAATCAACAGGGCTTACGACGATGCGAACATCAACTGCACTGACAACAACATCAAAGCAACTGCACACGAACTCGGGGCACTTTCAACATCATGGGCTTTTCAGAATCAAATCTCCATCGCTGAAATTCTTCAAGCCACATCATGGAGAAGCCAAACTGTCTTCACAAGTCATTAACTTAGAGACATGTCAAGACAGGAAGATGGGCTATACCGTCTGGGATCAATTGTAACAGCCAGATGCGTAGTCCAACCCCCTTAAGCACTCAACACAGAAACGAAGACCTCCAGAAGACAGAAGCAAGATCTCCCGTTTTAAGACCTCCAGAAGACGGAAGCAAGACCCCCATCTGTAAAAAAAACAGCCCTTTTCAGGGCCACCAAATCCTATGAAAGAGATCCAAATTCCTGTTTCTGTTTTTATCAATAAAGTACGAAGTTTTTGTTAACTTTTTTGTGGAGCCAGGCTGCAACCTGGGGTAACTCGTCATGATGATGCCCGCCACCTATTTTGACGAGCTCCATCTGCAAATACAATTTGATTTACAGGTAGTAGAAATTTTCTACCGATGACTAGAAACCTAAATTTTTCCGGGGTCAAAATTGGTTTCTATCGTCTTACGAAAATGTATACTACCTGTAAATACCCACCCTACCACCTCTCTTGAGCCACCATCATGGTCGACATATCGAGAGGAAAAGAGATGGCCGTCAGGGGCGAGCTGTCTGCTTTTATAGGAGGGCTGCGCATGGTGACGCATGCGCAGTGGGGTTGCGCACTGGCCGGATCAGGAGAGCGACAAACCTCAAGTCATTAAAGAGAGTTGGTTTCTTTAATGAGACTGGGTCTGAATGCAATTTATTTTACAGGTACTGTAGTACATATTTTCGTACGACGATAGAAACCAATTTTGACGCCGGAAAAATTTAGTTTTTTATCCAATTCTAATCCCAAATAACCTGCATGTGTAACTTTTTTATTTTTGAGTTGCATTTACATTCCCTCTCAGACCTGCAATTTTTTTTGCAAGTCTTAATTTCGTCATTTCCAATTTCCATATGTGACGTTGCAATAGGTAAAAAACATGTTTTTTCGTGGTAGTCATTTTCAACCAAGTATTCATTCAAAGATTGATAGACCTGCCTTCTGTCCTGGAGGTGAAAGACCTTTGTGTGTGGTTTTCCCAGAATTTGAAGCCTTCGCTTCACTGTCATAAAATCTGTGGTCAAGCTTGCTGTCGTGCAAGTGTAGTTAATAAGTGTTTTATGTCGAGGGATTGGCGTACTAAAGTGTGGGCTTTCAAAGTTTTTGTGAGGCCCCTCTTAGAGTACGCGATCCCTGTTTGGTTGCCATATTTGGTGGGAGATATCGACCTACTTCCCCCAGTCCACAGTGCAGGGGTTTTGCCGCTCGCTTGCAACAGAGAAGCTTCTGCCCTATTTAAAACGTCCATTTTAGGATGCGGTATTAGAGGTTCACAGCCCTTCCGTAGTCCTACCACTGTAACGTTGTGAAACTGTATTATTATTATGATAGTTGCTTTGTAAATTTTTGACCATTTCATTCCTGTCATAATTTATCGATAACATGAAAATGTCATCTGCATAAAGCATAAGTTGTGTGTTCCAGTGTAGGTCCATAATATCATTTATATAAATAATGAAGAGTAGGGGTACCAAGATTGATCCCTGCAGTACACCAAAACTTACTTCTTTCCAATCGCTTATTTCCACCATCAATTTTAACACAAGTTCTGCCAGTAAGATAACTATTTAAAACTAGAGGAAACCCGTGCTATGCACGGGGCCGGGCACATTTTTACGGCACTCTTCCCGACAACTTGTCAGATTGATCGACCACTCATGCCTGCCTGTTTGTATGCAGGTAGAATGGGAGAGCGCATTTGCAATGCGGGCGCGAGGAGGGGAGAAGTGATTGGTCGGCCCGACAACTTGTCAGATTGAACCCTTATTGAGTTAATCGACCACTCATGCCTGTCTCCTGTTTCCATGCAAGTAGAGTAGGAGAGTGCATTTTCAATGCGGGAGTGAGGAGGGGAGAAGTGGTTTTCCTTTTAGCCTTCCTTTTAGCCGGCCTCCAGGATTATTATATAGATGTTTAACATTTTTCCGCGAATTCCATTTAAAAAAATCTTTTCCAATAAAATTGACTTTTCCAGTGTGTCAAAAATTTGACATTGTGTGTCATCGTTTGCACTTCCAAGTTGCTTTTTTTTCTCCATGCTTTTTACTGTGGAAGCCGATTATCCTGCGCACTCGAAGCGATATTTACCCTTGGATTCACTGCATTCAATGAAATCGCCCTCCTTCGTTTTTATCACATTCTCACACTCCTCACAGCGAGACATTTTACCGTTGTAAAACTTGTCTACAAGTTCCGAACACGCGTTATCCGAGCGGCGTTATCCTGACGTCAGTTGCGAGTGTTGCAGGTTAGCGTGCATTAAAACCAAAATACGTCATCTCGCCTCCCTTTTCAAATTTGCACTGGTCTCATGCAATTTCAAAAGCGGATTCCGAGTTTTTCCAGCGTCCAAAAATAAATCTGTTTTTTCCTTCGCACTCACCAGTTTGCCCTCCAGGCATGTATCTAAACCATCCACTTATAGGCTTTCGTATTCCTACTGAAATTCTTCGACTTCCACGGAGCGAGATTCGGCTGCTTCGTGCCCCACTGAACGCAAATGACATGATAAATAGTAATAATAATAATAAAACAGTTCGTTGTTGGAGTAACAGGTCTGGCACGGAGCTTGGAGAATTTCTGACTGCCAGCCTTAACACAGAAGGGAAGCTCTTAAGGAGCCAAGGGCAAAAAGGTATGGTGCAAGGTAAAGAAATTTAAAAAGATTCTTAAAAAGAAAAAGATTCAACGCAAGCATGGCCAAAAACAGGTGGTTGAAAGGAAAAAGGGGAAAAGGGTCTCGCCTGCCTTACCAACTTGGTTAGACCTGCCAGGGACACGAAGGTCCCCGCTAGCATCGCCAGAGAGGGAAAGGGAAAGAAGGATGGCCCAACTGTCACCACCAAAAAAGTTTAATGTGGAAAGAAAAGGAGCCAAAACAGTTCAAAATATAAAGAAAAAAAAGGCAAAATAGATTAAAATAAAAAAGAATTCAACCAAAACAGGTCGGGAACATGGTAGGGCACTAGGACAAAGTGGAAACCAAAGGGAAACTGATTGGTGATCAGTAGGAATGTTTGAGAAACCTTGCCAAGGGCAAGGTGTTTAAAATACATTTTAAAAGATGTGGAGACCAGGCTTGACAAGCGTACTCCAGGATTGGTGTCACATAAGTTTCATACAAAGATGAGTCCGATGAATTCTAGCGGACAGCTACTCATTACTGGTGTCGGTCTTCGATTGCTTAAGATTTGAGGAATCACTAGAACGGGAGGAGGACAAACATTGCACGTGGCCCTTATTGTGACCCTTGTCAGTCATCTTTTTTTTATTGCTTCTGTTACATATTAGAGCGACCTGTTTTTCTTTGTCTGAATATACCGAATAAAATGAATCTACTTTTGATTTGTATTTTGCAGGTTTTGTGGCTATGGTCAACAAAGACATGAGTGCCAAATTTACAACATTAGTAGATAGCGCAGAAAGTCTACTTCCTCTTTTACCCTGGCCACACGCATTTGAAAAGGACCAATTTCTGAGGCCGGACTTTACTTCCCTTGATGTTTTAACTTTTGCTGGAAGTGGCATCCCAGCTGGTATCAATATTCCTAACTGTAAGTTTTTCTTCATTATACATAATTTAGCTTCATGCAGTATCAAGAGGTGTTTGGCTCCTTTGTTGCTGCTTATTTGTATCTCGCATGCGTACTAAATGAGCCAAAGGAAAGAAAGCATACTTGAGCCAGGCAATAAGCACCGTCTAGACATATCTTGTATTTTACTGTGTGTAGTAGTTTAATATTCTTCTTGCATGTTAGTAAGAGTTCTTGTTGGGAGTGTGTATTGTCAAGCGTGTCCTTGGTAGATCTCCCACCCCCACCCTTCATTTTGACTAGCGGAGTCGCTCGCTTCGCTCACTCATTCCGCGTCGTCTCGCTGCGCTCGAGGAGATTTCTTGCTGCAACACTTAATGATACAGACATACTTTCCACATAAAAAACGACCAAGCAATTTATAAGAGTAGTATGCGATATCTGTTATCTCGAGAGAATGTCAATATTTTTTTTTTACGTCCAAGGAGTTAAGCAAAAAGTTAAGATCAAGCAATTTATCGGAAAGCGCTGTTTCTGATGACAAACGCTGATTTTCGCTCGCTTCGCTCACTCAATCGGCGCAGACATTTCCTCAAAAACGTGACTGAATTGATGTAACCACCAAGAACCACACTTCACTTGTAATTTATGTTAGTATACACTTTATATGTTGTTTTCTTGTTTTACTTATTTTAAGAATATTGTTCTTTACGTCCTGCTCAGTACAGATTTTTCCATGGGCGTCTTATCACTTCACTTTCTGATGATCCCTCACTTGGAGAAACATCTGCAGAACGTCAGATGTAATCTCCTACGATAGAGCAAAGCGAGACACACATTGAAAAGGTTTAGTTTATGTGGAAGTCGCTCGCTTTCCTCTTTTAATCCACGCGCCTCCGTGCTTCAGAAACACGAATGTTTGACACCCTTTTAAAACCAAATCTATTGTTTTGATTTTTCCATGCATCAATTCATCAATTCATTGGTTTATACAAAACCAATTTTAAGATGTATATGTGGTGTGTTGCAAAATACGTCGTCCGTGCATCCTTTTCCAGATCATCTCTCTTTGCTCGAGGAGGTTTTCATGAACAAACTATGACGTCATGAACCAACATCATGCCGGTAAAAAAAACTTTGACGTTAGTTTTTCAGGTTCTTTCGCTTATTTGAGGGTGACAATATCAAGTTACAGCGATGAAAATAGGCCTGGTAAAAGCGAAGTTTAATTATCTTTCGTTTGGTCCTACTACCATCTTTGTAGGTGCTTTGGTTCCAGAGGAGTAGTGGTACAACCAAGCACGCACGCACGCACGCACATCATATGATTTTAATTATGTAGACTAACGGAGTCGCTCGCTTCGCTCGCTCATTCCGCGTCGTCTCGCTGCGCTCGAGATTTCTTGCTGCAACACTTATGATGCAGACAGACCTTCCACATAAAACGAATCAAGCAAATTATAAGATCAAAGTAAATTATAAGTGTGTACTATGCGATATCGGTTATCTCGAGAGAAGGTTAATATTAATTTTTTAAAGATCAAGTGATTTATCAGAAAAGCACTGTTTTTGATGACAAAAACGCTGATTTTCGTTCGCTTCACTCACTCAATCAGCGCAAACATTTCCTCAGAAACGTGACTGAATCAATGTAACCACCAAGAACCACACATCACTTGTAATTTGTGTTAGTATACACTTTATATAGGGTTTTTTGTTTTACTTATTTTAAGAATATTGTTCTTTACGTCCTGCTCAGTACAGATTTTTCCATGGGCGTCTTATCACTTCACTTTCTGATGATCCCTCACTTGGAGAAACATCTGGCAGAACGTCAGATGTTATCTCCTACGTAGGTGACAGATGAATGATTGATAGAGCAAAGCAAAGCGAGACACACATTAAGAAGGTTTACTTTACGTGGAAATCGCTCGCTCTGCTTGGTCAATCCACGCACCACCGTGTTACAGAACATGAATGTTTGGCACCGTATTAAAACCAGGTTTCCATGCATCAACACAGTGGATACAAAACCAATTTTAATATCTATGTATAAAGTTTCAAAATACGTCGTCCTTTTAGGTTGTTTTTTTGCATATTTTTTCCCCTTCTCCCGATCATCTCAGTGCGCAACTAATAGCTTCAACACGATCCATGATTCATGGAATTTCTATGTACTGATTATTTCGATGTACTGACTGTAAAAACTAATTGCAAATGTTGCTCACAGTTCGTTTGTCACATTCCTCAGCAAGCCTGCACTTTATCTTAATCATTCAAAACATACGATTTGTTTGTTTGCACACGTGCACGTCTTCTTCTCCAGAGGTAATTCCCTATGAAGGTGAGAGATGAAAGATTGAGAGCAAACCGAGACACACATTGAAAAGGTTTAGTTTACGTGGAAATCGCTCTTTTTTCTCGCTCAGTCCACTCATCTCTGTGCTTCAGAAACACGAATGTTTGGCACCCTTTTAAAACCAAATCTGTTGTTTTGATTTTTCCATGCATCAAGTCAGTTATATACAAAACCCATTTCAAGACCTACATATGGTGTGTTGCAAAATACGTCGTCCTTTCACGTTATTTTTTGCGTGCATCCTTTTCCAGATCATCTCACTTCACTCGAGGAGGTTTTCATGAACAAACTATGACATCATGAACGAACCTCATGACGTCATAAACAAACACCAGGAGGGTTAAAAAGAACTTTGACGTTTGACGTTAATTTTTCAGATTCTTTCGCTTATAGTTGAGGGTGATAATATCAAGTTACAGCGATAAAAATAGGCCTATTAAAAGCAAAATTTATTTATCTTTCGTTTGGTCCTACTTCCATCTTTGTAGGTGCCTTGGTTCCAGAGGAGTAGAGGTACAAACACGCACGCACGCACATCATATCATTTTAATTATGTAGATGGGGGGGGGGGGGGGGGGGGGGGGTTTCCCCTTATCGTATAAATATAACAAGAGTGGCAGGTTGCGAACAGATAGCTTAGCGTTAGAGGAAGATCGGCGTTACAACTTTACCTGGTAGTCTGGCTGCGTCCCGGAACTTCAGGCACTCATTCTCAGATGATCGGATCATTGATGCTAGTGCATTCATGCTTCGTGGGTTTCTCTTAATCCCCTCTAGGCATAACACAGTCTCAGCTGTATGCCTAAAATGCCATGCTGTCTTTAATACACACACCAGATACAACATAGGCATGTGACCGTATCTCACGTGCACCACTTTCGTATTGTTTTCTTGAAGCCAGGACGTGACCATTGTTGTTCATATCCTTTTTCCCAACACATTTTTAACTCACTCCATTGCTGAACTAAAGACTAGCCAAAAACTTTTGTCGATTGGCCTGAGGAAGATGATAGTTTGCCATTGAAAATTAGTAAGATATTGATAGTGTCATTGTTGTGAAAAATGAGCGGTAATTTTTCTACATAATTCTTTTGAATTGTGACTCAAATTCAGACTACTACATAATTACGTTTTCAATTCATTGTGTAATGGTTTATGTCTGTCTGTCGAAAACCAGTTGGTAGTTTGAATTGGAAAAGTTGCTGTTTCTTACTACCTGCAAATACTTACTTCAGTAATTATGCTTAAAATCATCATTTTACGCTATCACTGCTCATTTATCAACTAAAAAACTCCCTTTTTTTAGCTTGTATCCAAACTTTCTCTCCTCTCCCGCCAGGGGCGCTGCTACTCCTAACTAGGAGGCCGCCATCTTGTTTGTTCCCCTCATCACATTTTGAGCACGTTGTTAGGGTAGGACGTGTTTGGCATCGCTGCCTTTGTTTTCTTGTTTGGAAGCAAAGTTATCAACTTTTCTGGGCAGAATTATGACCACGATAGAAGAATCAAACGATCTTTTACGTGGGAGACTCAATTCGAAGAAATTTGATGCGTGTAGCTGCAAGAAACAGTCAAGAGATTTTCACCCTCTTTGCCGTGAGTGCAGGCCCTGAAACTTCGTCACCAAAGTATGTGAACTGTGCGATTTGCATCATCGTTCAACTATGAAGGACATTTTGCATACGTGGAAGAAATCGGATCAGAAAGCAGATCAAAGGGCCAGGGCAGCAACGGCAGGTTTGGTTGATGACGAAACGGCTGCAGCTTGTCAACCGGAGGGAGAAAATAAGACGGCGTCAACAAACGAAAATGACTTTGCTGAAGTTCACGAAAGTGTGGTGGTGTGGGATGATGCAAAGTTGTTTGATGATGGAGTAGGACAGGTGCCGTTCTCAATTGAAGAGTTGCTGGCGTTGATGCAGACCACAGCCAACGTAATTTTTGATGCGAAAGCCACTTGTGTGGAGCAACGAATTACGAAAAAAAAAAAAAAACTAAAATACTTACCTTAGTTTTAGCTTAAATACTTCGGTTTTAATGCCCCTGTCCATAACTGCAAATTTGAATGCAGTTTACTAGTCCTCCACCAGAGCTACAGCACCGTTACGCATACATCTGATGAACCATTCGTGCATCTCTTTCGTTGCATACGGATACGAGAAATTGGCGTTTGTTTTGCCCGTTTTAGACTCTCAAATCTCCACATCTTGTACGCAGTGTGGTGCACTTAACTCCGGGCGCCCTACATACTCTTGCCACCAGTACAAAATCGGAGAAACGACAACAGCAACAATGGCTGTCGAGCTCTTGGATAATAGACTTAGGAAAGACTTCGGAATGAATGAATACCACTTCCTTCCTTTACATATTAACTTTACATATTAATTACATTCCGTGGTGGTTTTCCTGGCGAAGTCTTGAATGTAATTAACACGTAACTGGGGCTTTTCTGACAGCGCTAATTTTTCTTGTAGTAGTCCCATCCACTTTGGGTTTTATTTCTAACACAGTAGACACTCTCTTGTAAGAAAGTTACCTTTCTCATAAAACAGATATTCAGACTGATGTAATTTCAGTTTTTGCAGCCGTAGATAATTATTTCCGTCTCCCGCTACCATCGGCCCCGCTATGTGCTAGTAAACTCGACGATAGCATAACGGCTTCTGGGCTGAGGGGATGTGTCATCCAAGGTCACCAACGACTCTGCAGTAGTTACACGCTCAGCCCCACAGGCGATAAGCAGGCACTTGCTCGTGCACACGATAGCGGAGATTCAGTTCTCGATGAAGAATTATCCGATATTTTGTTTATTCATGAAGATGGAAATCCTGTGACGCCACTTTTTTCCTCCCTTTTCTCCTCATTGCCCTTCTCGCCCTGTATGCGAGTGTTTCTCCTGTTGAAATCCGTAAAACTACCATTGATGAGTCAGTCAGAACCGCGGAAAGAAAAGGCATTGAATTTTGAATGTAATGGGCAAGAAAAGAAAAAAAGGCAGCATGTAAAAGAACTGACCCCAGTGTGCACAATAAAAATAGGAAAACATCGAGACGAAAAGAGTACCACAGTCATGAGAATGTTGTGGTGAAAAGAAGAGCTAGTGGCAGCACACAGACCAACAAAGCGACTGAGCCTGAGAGTCTAGGTGAGTGCACCCTCGAAATCTCTCTTAATTAAGCTAGCAGGAAGAATGAATTAAATGTAAAAAAAGTCGGTCAAATAAAACATGTCTTGTCAATCGAACGGCATATCCACCTGTCAAATTTCAATGTAGGACCATCGGCAGAGAGGATTACATCCCTTCAACAGGCCATTTCCTGTTTCTCGATCCTAGACTTGATTTTAGCGTGGGGCGTAAGCAAAATCATTGGTTGGTTGGATGCCATGGCAGTGCTTGTCCCTATGGGAGCCTGGAGGTCAAGGCCCTTACACTGGTTTCCAAAAGACGACTGGGAGAATAGGTAAGACTGGGAAGACCAAATCCCTCTGAACCATCTGACAAGAGAATCCGTAGTTTGGTGGGCCAACCCTCCCAATCTCATCACTGATGCCCCTGTTCATCAGCCTCCTCCAGACTCTGTCCTGCTTATGGACGCTTCCAGTCAGGGTTGGGTTGCACTCATGGACGCGTAGACTCTAGCAGGATCCTGGGAACAACACTGAAGGACCTCAGCGCAATAGCATGTGCAGTGCAGAACTAGGTTCCATTCCTGAAAGGCTAGACAGTTGCAGTCGTGTTGGACGACACCTCAGCAGTGGCTTATATCAAGAGAGGGAGAGGAACAAGAATCTGTTCCTCCAGTACAAAGTTTCGGCACTCTTCCTACTCTGTCCAAAACACCGTGGCACCATGTGATGCTGATAACCAGACACAGCCTTGGGAAACTGAATGTCTTGGCTGATGAATTGTCCAGGAAGAACAAAACCCCATCGACAGAGCGTGCAAGATAGTATTTCAGTTGTGGGGAACCATGGTGGTCGACCTGTTTGCAACCATAGTGAACAGGCAACTAGGGAACTTTGTGTCGCCATTTCCAAACGAGTTGGATGGAACTGACAGTCTGAGCATCCCATGGAATGAAATATCGCCTACCTAGCAGGCAGTGATCAACAAAATCGTCGTGGGATCGCTGTGTTCATGCATCCTGATAGCCGCCCTCTGTGGACAACCGACCTGTGATTCGTAGATCTGATGGTGCTTAAAGGAGGACAACTAGTTCCCCTTCCCTCAAGCCACGCCAAGTCTTTCACGCCTCGGGGATGCATCCTTCATCAAAATCTGAATGCCATTCACCTTCACCCCAAAAGGATTCCGTTTTAAGATTCTGATTAGCTTATTTTAAAAAGAAGGCTCGACACCGTGTTGCCGGGATGAATAGGCTTACTCTCGAACTCAATTCTCTGTTAGCTGGTACGTTTGAAATTAAAATGGTAGGCAAAAAAAATTAGCTTTAGAAGCTGAAAATTACTATACCTTAAAGCTATCGCATTTTCAACTGGCATTAGTGATGTTTACTTCTTTCAGATTACATAATGGAGATCGCTATGGCAGACTGATAGAGGTGTGCGCCTCAACATATTTGTTAAAAAGGTGGCGGAAGTGTACAGAAGACCGGTTGCAACTAGTTAGTTGGTGCAGCCGCTTGTTAAATTTTAGTTTCCGAAATTGCGTAGTTCATTTTGCCTATGCTTCGCCAAAAAATGATCTTAAGCAACTGGTTTAAATCCTGTGTTGGAGCATCAGTTTGGTGAGTTGTGTTCTAATTAATTTCAGGAAGAAAACGTTAATATCTGTAATTTATACAAACTAATTCTGATCTAATATTGGTGCTAGCTTGTATATGGCGCATCCCTCAGTAAAAAAGAATGACCATACGGCCAGTGGAAAAACGTACTTTTTGGAGCAAAAAAATATGCACGTAAAAATGGCCGTTTTTGTGTGCCTTTAGTCGGTGATCTCTCGTGCTTTGCAGTTATTTTTGGTAAATTCCACTTTTTATAGCCGACGAAAATACACTAGCCCCTGAATTACACTGGCAGTTTCCCCTCAGAGCTTGCTTGTTCCCCTAGAAGCTGAAGTTGCCTTCCCTGTCTGGCTCGTACTCTACCGCGCATGCGCCGGGCTCCTTATATATACCCTTGCGCAGCGTCGGATGCCATCATTTCTCCTAGGTCGCTCGCCGCGTGCGGTCGCTCTTGAGCTTGGTCCCCTGGATTCTATCCGCCATCCGCTTACCTTCAGCCTGCGGTGGTTACCGTCGTCCGCCATCAGCCTGCAGTTCCATCGCCCTCCCTAGCCGTCTGCTGCGGATCGCCCGGCTATTGATCGTCTCGACCCGTCGTCCCTCCGTCCTCTCCAGGCGTCATCTTCCCTCAGTTGGGCCGTGTCCCTTTGCCGACCATCTTGGGATCCCCGCTTCTGCCGCCGTGTCCTCGCGGGCTCCTCCTTTCCTGGTCCTGCTTCTTTCTGGATCCGCAAAGTCACGTCCGCCCTTGGTCGTAACGGCCTACTACCTGAAGCACCTATCCGCCGTCCTTCTCCGCCGTCCTGAGTCGATGTTGTCCTTCGTCCGCTTCCTCCGGTCCTCTGTCACAGGGTGTCGCCAGTCCCCTAGCCCCCGGCTACCGTCCACGCATTGCCATCTTGCTCCGCGGGTCCACCTCTCTCAGGCCCCGGTTCGGCACTCGGGGCGTCTCCCTGTCTTGCCATCTACCATCCGCTATCCGCGACAACCTCCTTCCTTCCCTTTCCCTGGCCTCTCCGCGGCCGTTCCATCCATTGCACAAGGAGGTGCTTTCCGACAGTTTGGGAGCCGGATCACTTCGTCGTTCTCCTCTCACATTCGTTGTCCTGCGCCTGCATATCCCTCGCCTCCGGCCCCGCTTCTGCCATCTCCAGTGGTGTCTGTCCCACTGGGATCTCATCGACCGTTATCCCCTGCTTTCCAACCGCCTCCCGGTCTTCGCCAGCCTATCTCCTTTCCCTCGTTTCGTCATCCGCCGCCGGATTGGGGGGAGGCATCCTCAGCTCCTTCATCTCCTGCCCTGTCTTGCAGTGAATCGGTCCCTTCCGACGATCCTTTTGCCATCAGTGGCCCATCCTCTCCAGACTTTTGGTCCCTTTCGCCACGACCTCGCACAATCCTCCGACATCATCCTGTACATGATCCCGGCATAATCCGCCTGCCGCCTTCTCATCCGGTCTCCTCATCGGCCATGTCTATCCTCACCTCGTCATTCTCCCGCTCGGATCGACCTTCTTGTATCGCGGACATCTCGCCTCCATCCTCCCCTTCACCCTTTTGTTCCTTCAAAAAAAAAAAAGGGGGGGAAACAACATCAAGAAGATGCGGACACTGCGGTAAAAGACTTCAGGCTCCGTGCGCCGGCTCGGCCACAGCTCCCCGTCGATGACTGTCGCGGCCGTACATTTCCTCCCCAGGATTGACCGCGCACGCTGTGATCCTTCCATCCGCACATTCGGTTCTCCCTACTGCAGCGCTTCTCTGTCTTACCCTCGTCTGCAGGATCCAGCGTTCCGCGCTTTCGTCTTTCACCGCCAGACGGCGCCACCCTTTCCCGCCGCCGCGCTGTGGTTTTCAAATCCAAACAGTAACGGTCTCTCATTGTCCCTTCTCCGGTCCGGCTCTACCATGGCCGAATCATCCACAGAGGATTCAGACCACACACCTCCTCGTTCTCCATCTTCGGATTCGACCTCCATCAATGCTCCTTCGCCCACGAAGTGTAGATGTCCAGGCTTCGCTTTTCCTCTCCCTAAGCCTAGGTTGGATCCCCTCCCTTGTTGTCAACGCCATCGACTATGTGACGGATCGAAGATAAGATGCAAAATTTGCGTTACAATCTCTCCTTCCCAATGGGCCGTTATCAGGAAGAAGCATCTACAGTCCAAAAAACGTGTGGATCGAGCCCGCCGCCAGCGGGCTTTAGCTGCAGCATCCGCAACAGTGCACCGATCCCTTTCTGACACGTCTCCTCCTACGTTCCCATCTTCTGGAGTATCCCACCATTCCTTCATGCGACCTGCCCCTCCGATCCGTAAGTCTGCTTCTAGCCGCGATCCTTCCAAGCATTCGAATGTCCGTTTCTCCCTTGCTTCGTCGCCGCCAACTTCGTCCGGAATACCGCACCTGCCTCAAAAAGGCGCTCGTCCACCCGCACTAGCCTTGCTGCCTTTAACTCACTCCATCCCGGCGATACCAGGGACCTCCGGCCCCAGGCCGCCAGTCGGCATTCTGAAGAAGTCTACTAGTCGTCACCCTCGCCCGCCCATCAGAGTCAAGCGGGCCATCCACCGTTTTGCTCCGCCAGCCCTTCGTCGTCCCGATCCACCATCCAATGCGGCATCATGCGCCTTTACCTCTACGACTCACCAGCCAGTCTCTCCATCTCGGGAAGCCATCCCTTCAAACCCACCACTGGCTCCTTTTCCCTCCCCCTCCGTTCTCCGTGAGGCGCTGTCTAGAGGTCTACACCTATCCCCTTCCGAACTTAAGACTCTACACTTCAATATCGATTTTGTGCTCCGGTTCGTCCAATCCTTCTCATCAGATTATTCTCGTTTACGACAGTCCTTATCAGATCTACCTGCCATCCGACAATCCGCAGCCGCTGTGGATACTTTCCAGGCCGAAACCACTCTTACTACGGGCAACAAATGAGGCACTATCCAATGAGTTGGAATTAATCAATCAGAAGTATCATTCCCAACGTATCAACTATGCCCTTCTCAAGGTCCACTACAACTGGGTGTCTCCGATCCCGTCGTCGCCATCTTGGCGGGCTTATAACTCTGCGCGGTCGCGTACCCGCCGTCTGCGATCGGCTCCTTCCACACTGGGTACGCCTCCTCCCTCTCAATTATCCTCACAGGAAACTCCTACTCCGTCCGCAACTTCCGTTCACCGCGCAGTTCCCTCACCTCGACCGTCGCCTTTCCGCGATCCATCCGCAACTGCATCGACTCCCGCGGCTTATACTGCCTCCGATGACACCCCACCCCGGTTCCATCCTTATCCCCTGCAGTCTCTATCCAGCTGGTCCCTCTTCCTGCGGATGCACCGGTCGCAGAACCCCCCGTGCTCCGGGATCCCTCTCCAGCCGCACTCTGGAGGCGTTCCACCGTCGTCCCTCCGTTACCTAACTTCTCCCGGTACTCGGTGTGGCAATTCGACGATGCCCCCACGTCTATCCAGCCTTCCACCGCAACGACCAAACTGCGGACGGCGACATGCCGTGTTCCCTGTGCCGCTTCAAAGGATCCGGAGTGGCCTTTGGATTCCGGACTACGCCGACCTTACCTGTCATGCCGTCCAAGACTTTCCTACCCATCCGGTGCGCCTCTGGTGAGACGCCCCCTCACGACGGTTTTACTATCTTGAGTATCCGTCTCGCCAAACTCTCTTCATCCTCCATACAGTATTTTTTGTCTCTATGAACCTCTTCCCTCCTCATAACGTCTCCGCTCCATGTACCGGACTTTCGAAACATCCAGTCCAATCCCATAATCATGCCCTGGCAAGCCTCCCACAGTCTAATACACGCCGTCCCTTCTCTCGTCTTCTACGGCCTATCCGACATGGTTGAGCCGGCCGTCATCCGCCCACGGATACTCCGATGGATCACCTCTTTCACCGTTTTCAGATTCACCTGCATCGCACCTTCCCATAAGGTAAGAAAGTTCATTCTATGATTGATTTTTTTATCCTTGTCCCCGTATGGACCTCTCCATGCGATGAAGTAAAACTTTTCTTTACATAACACGCCAAGCCTTTCGCGCGCCTGATCTCGCTCTTCCCTTGCGGATACTCACATTTCCCTATCCGCGTTTGCCGTGGAGCGGATACTGCTCCGCTCCAGAGTGAAAGTGGTCAGGTCAGCAGCTGGGTCGTCATAAGGCCGTAAGCCTGGGGTTGCCGTCTCGTACCCGGGCGGACAGACTAACGCGCTATGCTCCTGCGAAACTTTGGCACCTAGCCCTTCGCCGAGCTACAAAGTCTGCTAGTGTAAATCAGGTAATGTATATTTTCGTCGGCTATAAAAAGACTAAAATTGCAGGGCCTGCACCTGCTTAATTTTAGTTTTTATTGCTTAGCCGAAAATATACATTACCTTGATTCCCGCCCTATCCTCCCCGCCATGAGCCAGGTTCTGGCACGAGGAGAAATAATGGCATCCGACGTTGCGCAAGGGTATATATAAGGAGCCCGGCGCATGCGCGGTAGAGTACGAGCCAGGCAGGGAAGGCAACTTCAACTTCTAGGGGAACAAGCAAGCTCTGAGGGGAAACTGCTAGTGTAAATCAGGTTGAATATATATTTTCGGCTAGGCAATAAAAACTAAAACTAAGCAGGTGCAGGCCCTGCAATTTTAGTCTTTTTCCACGCTGAAATTTTTTTTGTAATCCATGTCTACGCACCAAAGCAAAAATGTTGATAATATCTCTTGGATAAAGACGATTTAAAAACTTAAAACTCCGTGTTAGTCTTCCGACTGAAAAGACTAGAGCAACGACTTTGTCCATCCGTCTCACTCCGGCCGTTTGTCATCTTTTTTAACTCTGGAACTGTTCCAGATAAGAGACAAACGGTTTTCACCATTAGATTCAGCATCCAAAAATTAGTTTATGAAGTGGAAATGGCCTGCAAGTGGCCGGAATTGGCTGCTAAGTGAGCCCATTATCAAGGAAACGGTACCAAATAAGACAAACTGTTTTCACCATTAGATTCAGCGTCCAAAAATTAGTTTCTAGTCGTCGGTAGAAAATTTCTACTACCTGTAAATTAAATTGCATTCAGTTCCTGAGTGCTCTTTATGACTTGAGGTTTTTTTGCTCTCCTGATCCGGTCAGTGCGCAACCCCACTGCGCATGCGTCACCATTCACAGTCCTCCTATAAAAGCAGATAGCTCACCCCTGGCAGCCATCTCTTTTCCTCAAGCTCTCGTCGCAGATGTCGCCTGAAGAAGCTCTCCTCTCCATTCATCGTTCGCCATCCCGTTCGCCGTTCGCAGCCCGTTTGTCGTTCGCATACCATTGCCTGAACTGTGACGCCACCTGCTGCCGTTCGTCTTGTGCTGCCCACTCGTCTTTCAACCACACATTCATCGTTCACCGTTCGTTGTTCGCAGCCCGTTCGCCGTTCGCATGCCACTACCTGGAACTTCGACGCCGTCTATTCCCGTTTGTCGTGTGCAGCTCGTTCGTCGTCCGCTGCCCATTCGTCGTTCGCCCTAGCCGCTCGTCGCTCGCTGCCCGTTCGTCGTTCACCCTGTTCGTTCACCACTCGCAACTCGTTCGCCGTTCGTTCCTCATTCACTACATTTCACCGTTCATCGCTCGCAGCGCCCGTCGTTCGCCGTGTACTATGGGTTCTTCACCGTCAAGCCCGCTACCACCGGATCCCAGCATCGTAGCACTGCTGTCTCCACCTCGACCCATAGCCTCAGTAACCACCCAAGATCATTCGGCCTCCCCATTGCCCTGCGTCCAAAAACCTCCATCAACCTCGGCATCTCTCCTTCCACAGCACCATGATGCCCAACCTCTCAACTTATCAGCTTCTCATCCTGGACCAACACCGGAACCATTGTCCACGCAAGAAATCCATCGTCTCATAAACCGCTCCATCAGGGAATTCTCTTACAAAAACCGCCGTTCTGCATCAACGGAAAAGTCCCCTTCAAAGGCCGTTTCATACGTCCACGAATGGATTGCATCCTGTGACATTGAAGCTCACAAACGGAACCAACCTTCTGTCCAAACGCCTTCAAAGAAACACCGTCCTAATATTTCCACAGCTGACCTTCAGCACATTCTATCCAACATCCTCAATGCTGAACACGACCTTGACTCAGCCTCCACTTTAGGCCGACAACCTCCGCATCGAGTCAATTTTGCTCAACCACCACTCGACCCTTACGAAGATTCCCTTCAAGCTGACGACGACCCGACAGCCATTCCCCTGTTTGACCTTCTTAAAGCAGTCGAAGCCATCATTCCCGACGACTACCTCTATAAGCCTGACACTTCCACCCCCAAACTGAAGAACAGGGGCCTTTCGACGGGGTTCGGCTATGGCCTTCGGGACAAGAATAAACGTAAAAAAGCAAAGATTGGACAATCCACGGCCTTGCTCACTACACTCCTTAGAACTGGAGGCTCCCTTCTCGGGATGGGCGACCCTCTTGAACTCGACCAGGATACCCCCCCCCCCCCGCCCGGGGCGGGAGTCGTGGTTCTTCAGAGCAACTGGTGACGGCACTGACAACCCCCGCCAATTTGAAACATACCAGCAATCCGAATTTCTGTCTACCAAAGCCAAAATGGATTTCGGCACTGCCTTTTACATTCCTCGCCGCACCGAGGTACCGACAGCCGTACTCCGTTGAAAACGACAAAATACTCCGTCTAGGCCTTCGTGCCAACTCCCAAGCTGACGTCACCGCCATGGCTGTCAACGAACTTTGTGAGAGACTCTCTAGTGAGACCAGTCAAAAGAACATCAAGTATCTTCATTTTCTCATCCGAACTTGTCAAGAAAATGTCCTTCGCTTCATATCACTCCTTAATTGGTTCGCCAAGGCGCTGTTCAACTCTACCCTCCTACTAAGAGACATCGCCTTAAGCACCACGTCCAATTTAAACACATCCACCAAACACATCCTCCGCAACCAACCTTTTCACGAGACGGATACTCTCTTCAGAGGCCGCATCCCAACCCTCGCTCCTCACTTTGACATCTCTCACAAGCCTAAGAAAGTACTCAAACCGTCAAGCAACCAACCCTTTCGGAAACCATGCCAAGGGCACATATCTGACTCAAAGCCAACTCCTCAGCCTCCAACGACCAACAACCATTCATCCCCTGACAAGAGGAAACTGTCTCCCCGTCAAAATCAGTCCTTTTGTGGGAACAGCCATAACAACCCATGCAGTTACAACAAGAACAGAAGGAGCTCCACCCCCGACAATCGCAGCAAGTACTCCTCCGTTTCCAGCCGTAAATCCTATCCCCGCAAGTGACTATTCCCATGCTCTCCCCGTCGGAGGCAGAATCAATCACTTCAAACCAGCATGGCACCAGATAACAGACGACAAATTCATCCTATTAATCGTATTCCATGGCTTTCAACCGTCCTTCAACACAAAACCTCCCATAGCAACCACCCCTCCTTGGGAGCTCGCAACCAAAACCTCACCTGCTCTCTCCAAAGTGACCGCCCTACTGGCCAAAAACGCTATCCGCCTCTGCCCCGACCATTCAAAACCTGGCTTCTACAGCTCCATCTTCCTAAGACCGAAGAAATCTGGTGGGGAGAGAATGATTTTCAACCTAAAACTGCTAAATCGCTACATGGACAACGACCACTTCAAAATGGAGACCCTTCAATCCATTCGCCTTTCCCTCAAACCTCTGGAATGGACAATTTCGATAGACCTCGAGGATGCATACCTCCATATCCCTTTGCACAGGAACTACCTTCACTACTTCCGCTTCATATATCAAGAGAAACTCTACGAATTCCAAACCCTCCCGTCGGGCCTCAACGCTGCTCCACGCATCTTTACTCTCGTCATGAAGCCTATCCTGAGCCACCTTCACCGTCACCAAATGTGAGCAAATGCCTTTCTTGACGACAGGCTCCTAAACAACGTCAATCCCCACCAACTCCGGCAAGACACTTCCTTCACCATTCGGCTCCTTCACAACTTACGTCTCGGAGTAAATAAGAAAAAATCACGACTCCAACCTGCACAGACCTTCATCTTCCTCAGTGTAGAATTAAACCTAACGAACGCCACCGTCACGCCATCAACGGAACGGAAAACCGACCTACTCGATCACTGTCTCTCCTTTTCCCAGTCGGCAACCCACTCTCTAGCATCCCTGAACTCTCTCGTAGGCAAAATGGACTCAATGGCCGACCTACTTCCCTATGGCCGCTGGATGACTCGACCATTCCACCACTTCCGCATCAACCATTGGAGCAACCATCTTCCATCATCCGAGATAAAGATGCCATCCGACCCCCACTTCCCATGGGAATGTCTTCACTGGTGGATGAACACCACAAACCTCTCCAAGACTATGCCTCCACGAACCTCCTACCGATCTCGTACTTCTAACCGACGCATCCCTAACGGGATGGGGAGCTCACATAATGGACAACGAAGTACACGGGACCTGGCCTCCCAACACAACCGAGCACATCAACATCCTCGAACAATGCTCTTTTCACTTCCGCCACCTTGTAGCAGGCAAGATCGTCCAAGTCCAAGCCGACAACACCGCAGTCACCTACATAAGGAAAGAGGGAGGAACACGTTCACGGACCTTTCATCAGATAACCTCCGAAATATTCAACCTATGCTTGGAACTCAACACAACTCTCCAACCGCTTCACATCCCAGGCAACCGCAACGTGATAGCGGATACACTATCTCGGAAGAAACCACCTTCAGGGGAATGGTCCCTCAAGACATCAATTTGCGAATATCTCTTCATCATCTGGGGGAAACCCATGATCGACCTCTTGGCCGTGAGGCACAAAGCCAAACTTCCCCAATTCGTGAGCCCAATTCCAGACAATCTGGCATGTGCAGTTGATGCTCTGACCTTCCCGTGGGACAACCTCTACGCCTTCCTGTTCCCTCCATTCAAGCTTCTCCCAACCTTTCTGACGAAAATTGGAACAGATCCAGGGACTGTTTCTTATCACCCAGAACTGGCCGGCAGTGCCAGCCCCCTGGTTCCCTCGCCTACTCAACCTTCTCGTAGACACACCAAAAGAACTACCAAACCCTCCGGATCTTTTATCTCAACAGAGGGGAACCAAGCTCCACCCGAACTCCAACATCTTACGTCTCCACGGGTGGCTACTATCATCCAACTCATCAAGGAAGCTGGAATTTTTGAAGAACAAGCCACTCGCATCACTAGCAAGGCCCTACGGGACTCCACTAACAAAATGTACAACAGCCATTGGCAACGATGGTTTCATTGGTGTAAGCGGAAAAAGGTTAATCCTGTTCGGAAAGGGCGCGAATAGTTTGTGTCCTTGCTTGAACAGTAACGACAATGTTAGCACATGACGATTGTTGGCCTGAAACGTTTTGGGGCTGGCCAGCCGACGCGTGTCTACATGGGACCAGAGCGTCAGTATAAGGCAGCTGCTTCGTTCATGAACACCACGGGAGTTTCACTGCCGACTCCGCTACGGTAAATATAGTAGTACAACGTGTGTTGTTTTCCTGTACGTAGTGCTAAGCGTCGTTAGTCCGCGCTAGACGTAAGGATATCTATATTTCCCCAGCATAAAGGGTTATGGGCCCAGCACGCTTCCACTGCGCGCTGTGCTTCCGCAAGAGCTCTTCTTTGCCTCTTCACCGACCTAGGCGACAACTGAGGTTTATGTTGTACTTTTACGACGACTGTCTGGTTTCCCGGCATACCATTCGTCTTCGCAGTGGCGATGATTTGTTCATCTTTTGCCTTCTCGCCTCCGGAAACCTGTTGCACGTCTGCAACTTCTGAATCGGGTGCTCTACTCGTATCTGTAGATGAAGTGGCCCGTTCATCTTCCGCTACATTCTGGTTGCGGCTTTCCCCCACTATCGCTACCAGAGTCGGTCGGAGTTTTTTTTTTTTTGATCAACGCAAGTAAACAAATGAAGAGTGAAGTGATTCCAAGGAGGTCTAGAGATGCCAGCTATAAAAGTATTGTTTGGGATGAACGTTTTTCCTCCTTAGGGTTAAAGATCGTCAGTTTGGTCGAGTTACAAAAAAAAAAAAAACAAGTCAGATGGCTGGCGAGAACGAGACGATGAATAAAAGCCGCATTTCGGAAGTCAAGAGACTAGAAGATGATAATTATCATGCCTGGACGAATTCTGTACGTCATGTGTTGAAACAGAGGAATTTGTTAAAATATGTAGAGGGTACGGTAACAAAACCGGATGTTTTGGACCCGCTATTTTACAAATATGAAGAGGAGTCAACCAAATGTACTTTAGCGTTGATGTTGAGTATTAGGGAAAGTCTGCAAACGTTTTTCGCTGCATTACTGACCCGAAAGAGCTCTGGGACGCATTAAAGAATCGGTTTACGGAAAAGGCAAAGTTGAGACAATTCTTCGCGTTTAGGGATCTACTACGATGTAGGATAAAGAAAAAAGATGACATGCGGACTTCTAGGACACGTAGAGTCATTTTTAATGGAAAATGATAGGTGCCGTGATGAGAGCCAAGCAGAAAAGGAGGAAGTAGCAAGAAGTTATGAAGAAACGTACGTTGTACGGGCAGAAGAGAAGAAGCCAAATAAGAAACATTCAAAAGAAAACAGAAAACCAAGTTAAAGTGTTTTGCCTGCAAACGGGTTGGCCATATTGCTAGAGAGTGCCAGTATGAGAAAGTCGGTAGCAATTCGTCTGCGAGAGATGAATCGTCGCCGAAGAAATGGCACAATGGATCAATGTGGTTTCGAGTTTCCACAATGGTGATGCAAGCAACTGAGGAAAATAAGACGTCTAGCACAAATCAAGTCAAACTCAAAAGGAACAAAGCAAAGGTGAAGCGAGATGGTCCACCATTAGAATCGAGAGTGGGGGAAAACCAGCGTTCACGGTCATCACCTGAGCCAATAGTGGGGGAAGAGAAGATGAAGTCAATTAAAGAGACTATTGCCGCCACTAGACGTGTGATACGTGCACCAAAGAATGACGTGAGTGACAAGTACCTCATGATTCTGGAAGAGAAGGTGCAAATGGTAATTGACCATGGTAAAAGATTGGCTCAGGAGAGTAAAGTTGATTCGAGGAGTTTCGAAAGAGTCTTGAAGCTAGCTTTTGGAAATGAGAAGGATGACGTCAACCCGGTAATCACAAGTCGTGATGAACTGGTGCCTGCAGATGTGGTTGCTGTCCCCAAGGAACTTGAAGCTGAGGACGCGATAGTGGGGGAAATTTCTGAGCAGCTAGAGACGGAAGACACAACGAAGCTCATTCCAGCCACACAAGCGGAGCACGCACCAGCAGATGAGATGTGCCAAGCAGCAATTGCAGAAGTGCAAAAAGAACAGAAACGTGAAGATGCTAAAGTGACCGAGCAGAAGTGCAAGTTAGCGTCAGCGAAAGAACTTTCAGATCGTTTCAACCTCCTGGAAATTGACTGGGTCAAAGACGGCGGAGGAGACCTAGTGCCCCATGTTGATGACAATGGGTACATGATGCGCTGGGCGAGAGCCTCACCCGAAGATAGAGCGGAGATGTCGCGTCAGGTTGAGGAGTTTTACCAGGTAGTAAAACAGATGAGCTTGTCGACACGTAAAAGTAAAGGGAAGAAGTCGACAAGACGTAAAGTGAAGCCTGTCTCAAACGTGAGCCAGGCTAACCATTAGAGAGGATGGTGAACCCCACTTGTGAGTATCAAGCCTCGGACACGAGTGGGGGTTATGTTAGGAAAGGGCGCGAATAGTTCGTGTCCTTGCTTGAACAGTAACGACAAGTGTTAGCACGTGACGATTGTTGGCCACATGCTTGCTCTTCGGTAACGAGTTATGGCAAGCGTCGGACGTGTCCGAACTTAGCTGTTAGGATAGCTAGAGCCTGTGCTCCTATTAGTTAGGAATTTAACCTTGATCTGTGAAATGTTTAGGGGCTGGCCAGCCGACGCGTGTCTACATGGGACCAGAGCGTCAGTATAAGCCAGCTGCTTCGTTCATGAACACCACGGGAGTTCCACTGCCGACTCCGCTACGGTAAATATAGTAGTACAATGTGTGTCGTTTTCCTGTACGTAGTGCTAAGCGTCGTTAGTCCGCGCTAGACGTAAGGATGTCTATATTTCCCCAGCAAATCCAATCAGTCCCCCTATTCAAGACCTCCTAGTTTTCTTCACTGATCTCTTCAAGGACAAGCTGAAAGGCTCAATCATTCTGGTCTACCGCTCCCCCTTAAACACTGTCTTCAAGGCTGCCGGAAACAGACACCTTCTCGAAGATTACCGCATTTCTTCCCTTTTAAAATTCTTCGAAATTAAAAGGCCATCAATCCATCATGACTTCCCGAAATGGGACCTACCTCTGGTCTTGGCCTCTCTGACCAAAGATCCATACGAACCCATCCAAACCTGTCACATCAACCACCTCACAAGAAAGACAGTTTTTCTCACTTCCCTAGCAACAAGTCTCCGCAGCAGCGAAATGCAAGCACTATCGAACTACCCCACTTACTGCTTTTTTTTCGACAATTGCAAATTCTTCCATCTGAGGCCCCAACCTTTCAAGCCAAAACAGAAAAACCATGTGAACCATCCAAACCCATTATCATCCCGGCCCTCACAAACATCTATGAGAAGAGCCTGAGCGAACTCTATATCCCGTCCGTGCATTACGATACTACATTAAACGTACAAGTAACCCCGAATGCCGAAGAGGGCTCGCTCAACTCTTCCTTCCCTTCACCAAAGGAACGAATGTAACTGCAATGATCGCCAATTAGATCAAAACTCTTATCAACAGGGCATACGACGATGCGAACATCAGCTGCACTGACAGCAACATTAAGGCAACTGTACACGAACTCCATGCACTTTCGACTTCATGGGCTTTTCACAACCATGTCTCCATTGCTGAAATTCTTCAAGCCACATCATGGAGAAGCCAAACTGTCTTCACAAGTCATTATCTCAGAGACATGTCAAGACAAGAAGATGGGCTATACCGTCTGGGGTCAATTGTAACAGCCAGATGCATAGTCCAACCCCCGTAAGCACTATACACAGAAACGAAGACCTCCAGAAGACGGAAGCAAGGCCGCCGCTTCAAGACCTCCTGAAGACGGAAGCAAGACCCCATTTTTCAAACAAACGACCATATCCTATGAAAGAGGTCCAAATTCCTGTTTCTGTTATACGACTCTATGCGAAGTTTTGTTAAACTTTTTGGGGGAGCCAGTCCACAACCTGGGGTAACTCGCCATGATGGTGCCCGCCACCTATACTGACGAGGTCTACTGTAAATGCAATTTATTTACAAGTACCGTAAATCGCGTATTAAACGCCCATGGGCTTGTAAAATTAATTTGCCTAAAATTGGGGGGTGGGCGTTAAAAACAAGAATTGTCTATTTTCTAAACCAACTTGCCCAGGGAGGGAGTTTTCTATCACAAAAAAGTCGCCGATAATGCAGTCATTCGCGTGCGTGATCTGGATTCACTCTAGCAAAACACAAAGCCTTGATTCTCATTTATTCACAAAATTAGTTTATTAGATTGTCCACCTTTCAATATATAACATAATTCAAAGTTAAAACTAATTTCTAACCATCACCAACCTATAAAACGGACAACGCGATTCACAACTGGGAAGCACATTTTTATTTACACCATTTTCCGGAAAGTCGTAAAATTGACATTGTTTTCTGGCCTTCCCTTTTTCCTGCCTTCCTGGCTAGAGTAATCCATGCCAGAACTTCCGGAGGAACTTCCGGTTTGGATTACTCTCTCCAGGAGGGCAGGACGAAGGGAAGAACAGAAAACAATGTCAATTTACGATTTGGTGATTGTTATAAATTAGTTTTAACTTTGAATTATGTTAGGTATTGAAAGGTGGACGATGTAATAAACTAAATTTGTGAATCAATGAGAATAAAGGCATTGTGTTTTCCTAGAGTGAATCCAGATCACGCAGTAATTGATTAAAAGCTAGGCCTAATATTGCCGACTTTTCTGTGATTACAAACGCTCCCGTGAATCATGTTGGGTATGAAGTTTTTAGTTAATTTTGCTGCAGAAAAATCAAAATTTACGAGGATGGAACGTTGCTTTCGTTAAAACGTAAGAAGATTTCAGTTAATTTTACCACAGAAAATCGATAATTTTTAAGAGGTGGGCGTCAACAAGAGTACATCACGATTTTTGACTTTCAAGTATTTTAGGGGGGCTGGGCGTTACCATTAACTGGGCGTTTAATATGCGATTTACGGTAGTAGAAATTTTCTACCGACGACTAGAAACCTAAATTTTTTTTGGGGGGGGGGGTTAAAATTGGTTGCTATCGTCTTACGAAAATTTATACTACCTGTAAATACCCACCCTACCTCCCCTCTTGAGCCACCATCCTAGTTGACATATCGAGAGGAAAAGAGATGGCCGCCAGGGGCGAGCTGTCTGCTTTTATAGGAGGACTGCGCATGGTGACGCATGCACAGTGGGGTTGCGCACTGGCAGGATCAGGAGAGCAAAAAAACCTCAAGTCATAAAGAGTACTCAGGAACTGAATGCAATTTAATTTACACGTAGTTACACGTAATTAAAACAATACTAATTAAAAATAATTGCAGAATTATCAGTGGTGTCATGCCGAAAGAACAAACTAACCAGTGACGACGCTTGTGGCCTTTCATTTCTGGCCAGTGGCGGCAGCGAGCACTTAATAGTTATTGGGGCAGCAGCTCCTTACGAATGTACTCTGAACGGAACCAAATATTTATTTATCCAAACTTGCATTCACCACTACTAAAATAAATGTTAAGTCGGGCACAATTACAATCAATGTTGTTCGTGCTAGATTCACACAAATTGTTTCACATCAAAGCACAAAAGAACTATTTATATCGAAACTTGAGTAATTTCTGCCACCATTTAGCACATCCTTCGTCCACGTTCGTTGAGTGAGGGTAACGTCGTAGTGGACACTTACATCTTTTCACGCGGAACCACAGTAGTGGACACGTACATCTTTTCACGCGGAACCACGGTAGTGTACGCGAGTTACCACAATCACGTGATCCATTCGTAAACAAGTCGGGAGTGTCGCCGAGGCAGCCGGGACTTGAGTATTGGGACTTGGGTCCTGGCAACGGGACTGGATTATTTGAAGAGGATCTTGGTTGCAATTTTAGTAGTTAGCACCGTCAAGTCTTGACTATTTTTTACTGCCATCAGTCAAGCGCTTGAAATATCCAGTCCACCGTGCTCATTATGACATTAGCCTACTTGCATCCATTGCCATGGACAACATCCGAAGTTTGCGCGCGCTGTGAATAAATTAGCTGGTATAGCGTTAGCGACCATCGGTGATAAGGAGCCGTACCATGCAAACCTCACTTGCTGGCATGTAAAAGCTTGGGTCATAGAAACCAAGCTGACAATATATTGTTTAGCATTTTAGTCAAGCATCACCATTTAACAGTAATTTGTTGATTCGCATCTGGAAATTGTTGTTTAATGTTGTCTTAAATCTTTTTTATTGTCATTTCAGATGATGAAATTCGTCAAAACATTGGCTTTAAAAATGTTTCTCTAGGAAATGTGATCCCTGCTAGCTACAAAGAATCACATACCCCATTTTTATCTGTAGAAGACCAGGTAGGTTGACATTCACACAATACAAGTTCTGTATAAATTAAAACTAAGTAATGTTTATCAGTGCGCATGTTTGGAATTTGACTGCTGAGGTGACTAGCTGGCCTGCTAGCTGTGCGCATGTTTAAGACATCATCGTCTATTATCTACTGTGATTTGTTAAAATTGAAAATCATTTCTTACTATCTGCAAAATACTTTCCTTTAGTATTAACTGGAGCTTTTCGGGAGAAAGGGACAATTTTGCTAGGTAAATCCTATCGGAAGTTCCTAGGTTCTACCACAATCGACGTGAGCACAAGACATCACCGGGCCCTTCTCTTCCCGAAAATGCCAGGGTTGGCTGAGGCCGGACTCAAACCCGAGACCTCTGGCACATGAGACGGTTAGTATTAGCATAAATTGCTCATACAATGCCCAAAATTAAACATTATTTAAATAAATTAAGCTTTGTCCGGCTTTCCCACCAGGTGGCGCCATTCTCTTTCCCTACCCAGCTTCCATTGGGTTTCGACTAGGGTGGGATACTTTGCTCAGTATTTTATGTACAGTTTTTAGTTGCCCGCTTTGATTGATTGTTAAATTTTCACCTGGAAACAGTTGTTTCATGATCTAGCCTTAAAACTCCTGGGGACTTGCATCCGGCTTGCGGAAAGTGCCGAAATTTTAACTAGGGATCGACCGAGTCCGGATATATGCACCGGATAATGCGGTATCCAGCAAGATCCGGATCCGGCCATTATATTGAGCCGGATACCGGTTGCAACACAACCAAAACATGTCGCCGTAAACATGTTGCATGCCTCTGTAAAATAAATCAACGTAAAATAACGAAGCGATCTACGGGTATAAACAAGTGGAGATGTAATAATTACAGTGTAAATTAGTGCACAAAACTATACTTGGCAGGGTGCGCACAAGTCTTAAATTCCTTAAAAAGTCTTGATTTTAAAGGATTAAATTTAAGGCCTTAAAAAGTCTGGAATTTCAGCACTGTCGTTGATTGGTCTTAAAAAGTCTGGAATTCAAAGCGTTGGTCATTGAGTACGTACTATAATTAATAAACTTTTATTTGTTAGCTTTGTTATTAAACATCAATTGTCGCGTAATTAAGAATTTTCTATCGGTTGCTGGGTTGCGTCGTAGCTCTGAGCTCATCTGTCACAACGCTACCTTAGTGGAGTCTATTCTTAGCTTTCCCTCCTCACTTCCCTCACCAGCAGTGCCGGAGCAAGGCGTTTGAGCGCCCGGGGCCAGTAGCTCATTGAGCGCCGCGCTTTATCGCCATTAGATAGCAGATTGTAACCTTCGCCTCTTCCCAAATATACCCAAAATTAATAAACCCATCACGGTGCCACAGAGATTTATAATGCCAACACACTGAAAACACACGAATATGACAAGTACGTAGGCATGAGACAAAAAATATTTGTCTACATTTGAAAGATTACAAATGTATTTAGTTTAAGATAGAGATGCTCTCTGACTGGCAAGAAAACTAACAAGAATATAAATTTGGCAAGAAATATTTAATTTTCGGCCCGGAATTTGGGGCTTGTTCACAATAAAAACATTAAAAGCTTTGTGGGAGCTGCCACCAATTGTGGACTTCAGCTGCCATAATTGTTTTTCAACATGGCAGCTGTGTGAAGTTCACAATTTGTGGCTGCTCCTACTTTTTTCAGTGGTTTAACATTTATATGAACAAATCCCAAATACCGGGTAGAAAATTAAGTATTTGTTACCAAATTCACGTTCTTGTGAGTTTTCTTGCCAATGCAATCAGACGATACCTCTATCATAAAGTACTGCTGTAACTCACGAATTAATTTTTCAAGACCTTGTATTTAGGCTAGGCTTCCCCAAAAGAGCATTAAGTATATATATTTTTTAATTTTGGTTTTGGAGGGGAGGGGCACCATTTTAGGCGCCCTTTCCCCTTTTGGCGCCTGGGGCGGTCGCCCCCTTCGCCCCCCTCTTGCTCCAGCACTGCTCACCAGCATAATGGACTTGTCCGGTCACCTAGGAACGTGACAAAATCAAAAATTTAGGCAGAATTTGCAGAACCTCCATCTTCTCAATTAATTTGGATAGGTGTAGAGATAGTTTCTATTTTGAAAAGTGGAATATTCATTTGTAACTTGCTTTTATCGACTTTTGTTTTAAATACAGAAATTGGTCCAACAGCCAATGCATACTTTTGGTTCACATCATGCTTTTTTTTATGCGGCTTCATACCGCTGGTTCGCCCATCGTGCTGAAGTTTTTCTAACGCACTGGAAAAAATTCGTTGTAAATATGCAGTACTGTGTTCTTGGTCCTTAAAAAAATCCTTACTTTAATTTCCATACCATTCGAATAAAGTCATAAGCAACTGACAACTGCTGTCAGTTTTTATTGGCATGTAGGTTAAATTTTTTTTTTATTTTCCTAAAGCGAGTGGACATTTAAATCCTAACTTCGGCAAATCTAGCTTTGCAAAACGATCGGCAAGTTCGTTTAGAAATTAGGAAACTGTTTTGCGTTGCAGTGTGCACAGTCAGTACAACATAATTATTGAACTAACTAGTGACTGCTTAAGTGGATGAAGTTGTTTTTATTTGGATGCAGGGACGGGGGGGGGGGGCGGGGGCCAGGCAGTTAATCATCTTTCAAATGCCCCAGCCAAAATTGCCCCGCAATATCAAAATAAAATTCAAAATTAACGATGGTTGACTTAGACATTATTTTAAGGATCCATCCTGCCCCACGATCACGAAATTAAACCATGTGATTTACGTGACCTTCAACGAAGTATTTAAGAATCAATTCATTAAAATATTAAAAGTTATTAGTTACTAATTTGTAAGTTGACTTTAAAAAATCGCATGGACTAATACAATTATGATTTTACAACGCAATTTAAAATTCAGCCTTAAATTTCAGTGTGCTGTGTCTTAAAAAGGCTTAAAAAGTCTTAAATTTAGCATTTGTGAAGCCGTGCGAACCCTGACTTGGGATAATCATATTAAGTTTTCATAACTAAAAAAAAGTTGTAGTTCGACTACGTAAATGCGCTTACGAAAATATTCATCGTCCGTTGCAGGACATGGGATACCTTGAAACGATTAACGATTGTCCTCTGGTTATTCTTCAATTCCAGCTTTGTTTACGGCTTCCAAAATCCTTTATTTAAGTTTTTAATACCGTAGAAATACAGTAGTTTAAAGTTGTTTTATTCCTAATTTATATTCGCTATTGGTGATGGCAATCAGTTTACGGCCGCCATCGCGCTCCCACTCCCACTCCCTGCCGACTGTCCGCCAATAGACGCGCACGTGCTAGCTTCAATGGCTGTGACCTTGACTTGCTTCGCATGACGTCACTTGCGACTGGCCCCCGTAACGATAGTGATAACGTGCTATACACGTGCAAGGCTACCTATACGTAAAGGCTTAACGTTAGAAATTCGACGCGTCGTCCAGTTAGCCACCGATTCTGCCACCAGTCGCGCTACTTACACCCCTAAAATGAACTGCGGATTGAACTGTGAAAGGTACGTGAGACCAGAGGAATAGATTTTAAACTTACAACACTGCATTGACAACACTGCATTGACACCAAATAATTAAAGTTTAACAACAATAGCTTCACCTCTTTGTTCACTCGACGACAAAACAAAGTCTCCGGAGGTTTAATTTCATGAATTTCAAGCAAAAGAACAACCAAGGTACGTGTGTATTGTACTGTATGATATGCTACGGCATTTTCAATTCTCATTAAAAATGTGTTAAACGATCCTTTGACGTAGCAGTAAATCATCCGAAGACTTCAAGAATAGCCACCATTACCGTAAAATAATCTTCGTTTAGAGCTGCAACACCGGTAAATCTAATAATGTGAAGCTATCACGTTTTTGTGCATCCCGCTAACACTAATCAATGCTACGATTGGGGTTTTTCGTTCTTCATGCTTTCAGTTCAGCGCAACGCTTGGACGATGCGTCTAGCATGCTACGTGAAACCGAGCGTTAAGCCTTTACGTATAGGTAGTGTAAATCTCTCGTAATATCTTCTATTGTAAGATCTTACGGAGACACAGTGGTACGATAATAATAATCGTACAGTCGGCACAAATGCTAATAATCTAACAACAGCACATAAAGCAATAAATGAGCAAAGTAAGGGAGTCCACACAAGTTCTACGATCCGAAAGCTATTTATTCAGTTATTTATGGTTAGGGTTATCCCTCTCTTTAAATCGGTTAAGCTTCGTAATATTAAATTAAAGCACTCCTAAAATAATCGGACCAGGGGGAAATAAGAGAAAGGGGCTCTTATAAGAGATGCGCCCTTTCTCAACTCTGAACCGGACTTAGGCTCTAAAGGAGGGAAGCTCCTTAAAAATTCGGCTAAGTCCGATCGTAAAACTTACTTAACTCAGAATAATTCCGGCTGGGAATCCTGGGGTGGTCGGCTCAGAGACGGGTGGCTTTTTAGGTCCAAGATCGTCGGGGGAGAGAGTGAAAAATGCCAGGGAGGTCGTTTATAAAGGGGGCCTGGTCTTTTGTATTGCTGAAGATGCGCAATTGGATGCTGCGGTAGCAGAGAGAGCTGATTGGCTCTGGAGCCGGACCACTGATGTCTACTGAGTATCTGGATAGGGCCACATGTGGTAGCTATTAAAGGTGCATGAGGCAGAGGCCAAGTGCACTGAGTGTCGTCTTCTAAGCTAAAGCTAATGTTATTCTGATAATAATAAATGGACGTTGTAAGACTGTTGCAGTTAATAAGTTAATGTTATATTGGTAAGAAGTATCGGTTGTGTAACGTTAGTTACCGATACCGATATTTTATATCGGAAAGTGCTAATTCTTAAAATAATTACAGTAACCTTGACACGTCACAATCGAGGAATCCCAGGTTTCCAACGCGACCAAGATGGCGGCCATTTGTTGCGTTGTTGAGTTACGACAGCTTGAACCAAGGTCTAGTTTTAGCAAACAAAAGCAATTTCACGTCAATTTTGAAGACACGGCTAACAAAAACATCAATTAAGGTAATTAAAAGATAATATTAAATTAAATGAATCCAAAATAGGCATGCCAAAGTACCTAATTCAGTCGGAATTACACTTCCGTTTTCTGCAATGGCGGTTTTTTCTTTGCAAACAGCGCTTTGAATCGAATGCGTCGGGACTTTTAGAAACGGTTTTGAAGTGACGATAAATTCTGGTTTGGACGCCAAGGGGTTAAATTCGAAAAGTAAGACGGTTTAATGACGACATCAAAAACTAGCAAGAAATAATAGCATGATAAACCAAAGATGACTTCAATGTTGCAAGAGTCGAGACAGTTTTGTTCATAAAATGAAAAAAAAAATACAGCTTTTTTTATGTTGGTTTCGTTCCCTTTTTTTTTTTGATTTCGGTCTTTGTTATACTGTACGCAATAGTGTTGCACGGTAAATCGGTACTCACGGTATTGACGGTAAAAAAAAATTACGGTATCAATATCGTTCCTTTTTTAGCACCACGGTATTACCGTAGCAGCGGTATTACCGTGATTGTGGTGCTGACGAGCATTAACGAATCAACTTTTCCCTCTCTTTGTTTTTGGATCGCAGCAATTTTATAAATTAAATTCGCATAAGTAAGCGCCCATATGAAGGTGTGAAATTTGCACGAGCGAGTGAAATCCGATCCCACTGCTAGTCAGAAGTATTCACATTGCGGGCGGGGGTGGGGGGGGGGGGGAGGGGGAGCAGCTCTTCAGTAACAAGCGTGTTTGTGTTGTCGATGTCGTGGCGTCCAATCAAGAAGAAAGCGAAGTCTCGCTATTAGTGAAAATATTAAATGCAAAGAGCCATATTTGATTCTTTTGTGCGTGGATAATAGCGCAAAATTATTTCGTAAATTACCGTGATATTACCGTAGACCGCCGTTTTCAGAACCGTACCGCAAAAACTTAATACCGTGCAACACTAGTACGCAATACAAAACGGAACAAAAGCAATTTAAGGCTGTAAATAAAAGACCTGTTGTGATTTTGATTTTGTTTTAATGCACCCAAAATTCAATCATTTTAATCTAAAATAAAGAAGTTGACTACATACTGGTTTCAGAAATATTGCAGAATTTTGCTAATTAATTTTCGAAATGAAGCAGTAGGCTAATCAATGAGAAATCCTTCAAATAGAAAAATGTTTTCTGACTGATTAACCTAATGAGTGCTTTGTTTGACTGTTTCAAAAAAAATTTGCAGAACTTGGCAACATTGCAAAAACAGTTCTGTAGCCTGCATGCAATTATACTATTCTGGTACTCATAATAGCGTAAAACTTCTACGTGTTTAATGTAAGAAAATAATGTGAAACAAAGCGAAAACTAACACCATAGCTGCAACTTATAAGGGGGGAAAAATAAAACGGCTTTATGTCGTTTTTGTGTGTGTATTACCCGGTATCTGGTACCGGTCCGGATCCGGCACCTAGATCCGGAACCTATCTGGCGGTGACATAAAATTATCCGGAACCGACCCGGATCCGGCAAAACAGTATCCGGTCGATCTCTAATTTTAACCAACTCGTGTATCATTTGCTTAACAACACATTATACATTAGGCTTAAAAAACGACAAGGCTGACTTGAACGCTGGTTAAGTAGGCTACCCAGGTGACGGGCAAGTTAGGCCCAACCCACCGACTACTGGTAGCACTGTGGACAGCGTCTTCGGTTAATGTGCACACTTCGAATTCTGGTTTGGACTTCAAATTGATGTTCACTTAAGTTTTGAGGAAAGCTTGGCTTGCCAATTCTGGTCTCATATTATTTCCCTGCAGGAGTTTTTTTTGAAAATTATTGTTGCTAAGTTAGAGGATTGCTACCGCTTTTCTTGAAGAATCCAAGATGGTGGCGCCCTCGGTTCCGGCGAATGGCTTGCTCGACGCAGCGAGTAGGACCTCGATCAACCCTGACAAGGATACTCTCCCTCCAGCTAAAGTGAAAGTGGTTTCATCCTTAAGATAATATGTTGAAGGACAAGACTCGAAAGGAACAGGCAACAGCCGTAAGCAAATCTGTTTTCGTCTAGGTTCGTCAGTCTTTGCATTGCCAGACCCTGCCTGTTGCTCAAATAAGCTGTAAAGGTCTTGGGTGATCCATGGTGATACCAGCTTAGAATCTGTGGAATCTTCTGGCTTGTTGGCAACATCTCATTCTGGATCAATCTCTGATTTGGAGTCTGATGACTGTGTTGTCTGTTTCCCCCTGCGACTCCTCCATAACGGATTGGTTGTCGGGAATGTTAGCGGGTTCTTCCTCCTGTCTTGGTGCTCTCCTAACTGACATCACCCATTTCTAGGGTTGATGTTGTGGTCCCCTGCAGTCCATGGTGACCGGGTTCCAATGTGGCTCCGTGTCAATATTGTTGCAGGTCTTGTCATCCACTGCGTTCGTGGTGAAAACATCCTGTAAGTTACTTCGATCGTCTTCTGGAGAACCCTGTATGGAGCCTTGTGCACTGGATCAGTATTTTGGAGATTCCGTTTTCAGTGCGAGATGGACGTAGTTGCCTATTTTGTCAAGTTCTCCCTTTTTGTGGCTGATAAGGTTGCTATCGGTACAAACAATTTTATTTCCGATCCAATACAGTTTTAAAAAATTTTGATGGTGCTGGTGCCGATACAGATATCCAAAATTGAATTCTTAATTTTGTATCAATGGTGTCGTTTGCTTCAAAATTCCAATAATTTTTAAAATAAAAAAAATTAAGTAGTAACCAAAGGTTAAAAGATGGCAGTAGGGATAGTCCGATATTGATATCGGTATAATCTGTATTTCTTTGTTTGCCAAACATATTAACCTGATAATTTTAGCATTATATTGTCCTCAATTAATGTCTCCCTGGAGGTTTTTTAGTTGCTTGTAGCCGCCTGCTTACGTGTCCCACTGCGCATGCGCAGCCCTCTCTATATAAGCGAGAACGTGGTTGGTCTCACGGCATTCATTTTCCTCCAGAGGTTCCTACGCATCACCTTGTCTCCCACACAGGAATTTGGATTTTTTCTTTCAACCATCTCGTTTTCGCACATCCCCACTACGATGGAGAACGCCCTTTCGACCACTGCTTCGACATCGGATGCTGTGCTCCCTCCGGCTGCTATCCCGCCCGCCCGCGACAATCATGGCATGCCCGGCCGAGACCAAAACAGTCACGCCGCTGACGACGATGACGACTCCCCGCTCCAGGACGGTCAACGCACTCCGCCGCCTCTCGACCTTTCCACCCTGGAAGACGACTTCCGACGAGCAAAAGCTCTATTCCGGGAAGCCAAGAAGGAATAACGACAAGCCTCATCACAAATGGGTTTATCGACCATCAACTCACCGCTCGATCGATCTCTCGTCTAGATCATCACGCAGAGAACACAGCGTCACACGTAGCGAAGCTCACAACCTTGTTGACTGCGTCTTCCGTCGCCACCTCGTCGATACGACGGGCTATCGCGCACGAGTGGGTTACCTCAACCATCAGTCATGAAAGCCGCAATCGTCTTTCGCACGTCTCTGAACCCGCCGCTAAGAAGCGCAAGCAAGCGGCCTTTCGACCGACGCACGGACTTCCGCCACAGCGCAACAAACACAAGTCTTTCAAGCGCCCGCCGCAAAACACATTCACTTTCCGGTCGACAACACTGACGATCCAACAATCCCCTTAGCACTCCTTCTCAAAACCGTAGAAGACAACTGTACCGGATTGTTTCTTACTATCTGTAAAATACTAACCTCTAGTATGTGCTAAAATCGTTTTCAATTTGCTTTTCTACCCGATTTTTTAAACCCCTTAAAAGTTTAAAACACCTGCAACACTTGCAATGCAATGAGGTTAGCCTATCTGCCACTTGGTGCGCAACAATCGTTGCCTCCAACAAGCCAGCGCCAGCCCAACAATGACACTTCGTTTTCGGGTATGGGACAAGGCAGATGTGTGTAATGTTTGCTCTGTTCTTTTTTGCTTTTCGCCAGGGAATCCGGCGTTTCGTGTTCCTTGCCCGAGATTTCATTTTGTTCGCGTCGGGGGATTTTCCCGAGTGTTCGTGTGAAAATAATGAAGAATTAAACCCTCAGAACTTTCACCCTGCGGTTGCCAGAGGTGGCCATGTAGTTTCACCCGGTTTTGATGGATTTTGGGACGAAAATGAGGTGTTAGAAGTGCTGCACAAATGGTTGAAATTGGTCCGATGTCGCGTGCTTTTCGGAAAGAGAGAATAAAAATTATATATATAGGTTCGATTGAGTCTCCTTCTGGATCTAAAACACCGCTTGAACGTTGTCGGAATTTTTTATTACTGACCTAAATGCCCCACTTGTTTTGTTTGGCTTGGTGTACGGACGCTTCCGTTAGGCCTAATGTGGTTGGAGCAGGGAATGCTTCTTCATCGCTGGGCTGTCTTCCTTGCTGTCCATGTCTCCAGTTGACCCTGGTAATTTAAGATGTTTGCAGTTCGTGAGGCATAAAATGGATTTTTGATTTGATTGGATTTGTACTGAAAGTTTGCCGTGCTGCAGGAGCAGATGATGGCGTTTTTTGCGCAGATGGCAACCGCCAAACGCCAATCGCCGGTCGTGCTCTTTTCTTTCCTCCATGGTCGTGCCATCGGTTGCCAGGCGAGTGCTGTCATCTATCGTCGCGGAGGAGGAGCTTCGTTTGCGAAACCGAAACTGTTGTTGCTGAGAAGCTGCCTGTGGTGAGTTGAAAAAATAAGGCTGTTGGCACTGGGTCTGTGGCTGCACTACAACAGACGGTCGTGTCTGAACTGGAGCTGTTAGTGCGGGGCAATGTTGCAAGATGGAATTGTGAGGGAAATGCAACAAAAAATTGAAAACTCCAAGGGGGGAGTTAGCCCCAAAAAGTCTCGTGGCGGAGAAAACGCCAAAAACGAGTCTCAGCCACTATGTTGAATTCCCATAGAGGGAAAAAAAGACCCACACTCGGAGCGTGGCGAACACCACGAAGCCCCGAGTGGTGCACAAGTCTGATAGGCGCCGAAAAACGCCGTACTCAGACTTCAACAGATCCTCATCGCCGGCGAACACCACGAAGTCCCGAGTGGTGCACAAGTCTGATAGGCGCCGAAAAACGCCGTACTCAGACTTCAACAGATCCTCATCGCCGGCGAATCGCACTAGATGCGTACTGTTGATGCTGAAGGGCGGTGTGTTGTGCCAGGAGTGTCACACGCCACTCATTAACCGCCAATCGCCACCCGTTACCCGCCACTCGTTAACCACCAATCGCCACTCGTTAACCACCAATCGCCACTCGTTAACCACCAATCGCCACTCGTTACCCACCAATCGCCACTTGTTAACCACCAATCGCCACTTGTTGCTAGAAGTTCGATATGTTCAGTTGTCATAACTTCAAGGATGCTAAACATCGTAGTATTCTTCACAGTTCGTCAGCGTTCCTTGTTAGCCACGTGTAGTTCACGTTGCAACTTTGTTAGTCCTTGGCCACATCCTGGTTACACTACCCGGCTCTCGTCACGGGCTGTGGCCGGCCATCGCCATTGCGAGTTGACAGGCCGTTGCATGGCCGTGTCTGGTTATTCACATTGGCCGTATCGTGCGGTTTTTTACGGTGATTCTTGTTATCTTTTATGCCATTTAACAGAAGCCTTCAGTCAGTCCACTATGTGCATGGAGTATTAGCATACTGGAAAAATACTAAGCCTACTTTTGACTGGCACTCACCTATGAAACAGTCTAGTAATTTCTTGTCATGGTAAAGTTTATTCCATGACATCATGCACTCTAAAACCAAATATACAGTTAGGTTCTTACTTGGAACTCTTCATAAAATGCAGAAAACATATTAATAATAAATATTTGCATGACATTGCACAAAATCCATCTTAGCTCAAAACATGGCTACCACCTGCTCTCAAAACAAGAACCAGAAGAAGGAAGTGAAAAACCCTCACTTCCCTTTCCTGCAGGAACAAGTCCCACTGAATGTCCAAGGCCATCTGATGCAATCAATGCCTATTGAGATACCTGAAACACTCAGAGGTCCCCTCCCATAATGAGGATCGGACAGAACAACTA